>JAYJMJ010284405.1:0-11341 GCA_036873875.1 Laminaria ephemera
GTCGAATGCGGCAGTCTTGAAAACTGTTGACGGGTTAAACCGTCCGGGGGTTCGAATCCCTCACTCTCCGCCAATTTAAATGTCTATATAGTTGTTTAATAAGGATTTGTTAGACGCTATATCGAATGTCATCCCCCAAGGCTCTACCCACTTAACCAATTAATCCCCCAATAACTTTGCTTTAGCATTGTGGAAAAGCATTGATCAATTAATTAGAGTGCAGGGACAGTCGGTGGGATAAGAGAAATTCAGTACAAACCTAACATCTAATTGCGGCTATGTTAGTCGACCCATGGTCACGATTAAGAACTTACACGGGAGTTGTATTTGAAGTGTTTGCGGCGACTTGCTGCTTTGCATAATTCAGGGCTACTTGAGCGATTTGAAGTAACGCGACTGGGTTAGCTTCAATACCGCCAGCCGGTTTACCTGTTTTCGCTTCTTCTTTTTTTTTCTTTCTGGCCACCTCGATGTATCGTATCTCCTCAAACGCATCACGATTCTTCTTGAGGTTCATTTCGAAGTCAGCTTGATCGAATGCCCCCAAAGTCAAAACAGCTTGCTGTGTAGTTGACTCCAGATCCGCCCATAGTCCCCAAAGGTCATGGCCAAAAGGATGATCTACGTTGTTTTCAAAAACATAAATCGCCTTAAGTGATAGCTCCATAGAAAAAGCACTGTTTACCAGAAGCGGACTAAATAACATCGCATCCATTGGCAAACCGCCTTTTTTTGTTTCTACCATTGCAGCTTTAAATTTGGGTAGTAATGGTAGAGCTGCAATCAAGTACGCATTGGAGAGACCGACGTACTTCATGGCCTTTCCTGTGAGAGGATCTAGAGTTGTCATAAGTTTGGCTGGTTTCAATGGACCGGTTCAAGCTAATTCGTACTAAAAACGAGCTAGACGCACCCCTGAATATCCATTGTGGGACATTAGATTTAATTTGGCCCAGCTATTTTAAAAAAACCAAATCATCTTGGGCAATTTTAATAAACGTCCAACCTTGCGCTGCTATCTCATTCAATGCAGGTTCAACTTCTGGGATCCGTTGAACAGTAACGACTTTGTAGGTTTTTTATTTGCTGCTACCGCATCATCAAACCCAGTAGCACCTAATAATACTCCAGAAGAAAAAATGTACCAAGAGAGCAAAAGAACCGCAGTCATATAAAGGTTGAATACTCGACTTGGCGGCTGCTACCGTCCATTTTGGGAAACTGGACTTTCTGATGTTTATGATGAAAGGTCGGCATGTGTGCTGTCCAGTAGCTATTGCGTATATCGTTACCACGGCCACGGTATACGTGAAAATTAGTGCTATTTCTAGTTATTGTGACCAGTGGTGGGTTTGCTTACCCATTAGAGTTATCGGCGTAAGTAACATTGCAAACGCCTTGTGTGCCGGCGCTATGGTTCAGAGAGTCCAATTGATTGGCTTTTGGGATTCATCCTTGTAGCTGGGTAGCGTAAACGCATCGCACGGGTCGTAGTGACGAGCTAATTGCTCAGCCCAACGGTGTTGTCTTTGAGCTTGCTTTGATAGTGTAGTCGATGATCGATGCACTTCAGCAAGGCAGGTGCGAATCGCTTGAGCGCGTTCAAGCCCTGTGACCATCTGTTCGATGGACTGGATGCGTTGTTTACGTAGCTTATCGGCGTGAGCCATGCGTGCTTGTCGACGTTGATAGATTTTGTGCCGACGTTGACGTTCTATATCCTCAGCTCGACGTTCTTTCAATCGCATACCACACGCCAGAATGCCGGACATCACTGTCGGTAAATCGTCTTCGAGTTGACTGCGCTTTTTGTCGCTCCACGATGAGCGTATGCCATAGAGCCCAAACGCGTTCACTGTAAAGGTGAGTTTGCCGCTCGGTGTGTAGTCCCACCGCTTACCGTAGATGTATCCGTACTTAGCCTTGTGCGCTTTTTGTTTTGCTGTGAGTTCTCGATCTGATCGCGTGGCTGTCTCATTGACGGCTAAGCACATTAGCTCACCATCCATCCTCAGTTCAAATGCGCGTTCTTTTTGGTTGAAGGCTGCACTGTGGCCAAGCGCCTCTATCGTGTGCAACAGCGTGTTGACGATGCCAAGTGCACGAGGCATAGCGTTACGGGACACATCCACATCCTTTCGGTGTTCGGACGCTAGACGTCCGTAGTCGTTGACAACTGCACCCTTAAAGTGGCTACGGCATTGTTTAATCAGTGCGTGTGTGGCCTTTTTTGTCGAGATTGGTGGGAGTGGATCTGCTGTAGCTGGTGGCGGTACCGTTTGGCGTTTTTGACCGGGAAGCTCAATAAATGTCGGTTTGCCTGCGCCTACTTCTGGCAGTAGTCAAAAAGTTCGATCTCTGACCTGTCTTAAGTCACATGTTTGGCGCGATACTGGTGCAATTGCAGCGCGCTTTTCACTCGGCAGCACCTAATTTGAATTTTTATAGACTTTAACCATCTCGTTCGCGACGTTCGCGAAATCCATCAAATCTATGGTCATTGATGGTCATTGATGGTCAATAAGCAGCTGTGACAAACTCTTGAGCACAATGCAATTGTGCGACATATAGCAGCTCATTGTGCTTGATACCCAACGTGTCTCCACTCCATCAAACTTGAGCACACGCGATGGTGTGGCTGAGAATCCCTCCGCTAGTATTAAACGCTTAGCTAATTAAGCCAATCTAAACGGTCCATCAAGTGTGTGGCGGCAGAGCTATCGCTGTAAAGGTCAAGTCTGGAAAGCATCGAACAGTTATTGCCGTTCAAGTTGGGCCTACGAAAAATGGGGGATTACACTCTAAACTGGAATGCCCCAACAGTTTTGAAGCAATGACGGGTTTCGTTTTTGTTGAGCCATGCGATGACCAAAAGCGTGAAGTAAGCCTTTCGAGGTTTTGTCATCGCCATCGATTCCAGCCGTGGCCATAACACGACGATTATGCTTTGTGGCTTGTGTTTACCCCTGTCCACAATGACGAGTCCTTGACCTAACAGCTTGATTTACGTATGTTCCTGACGCGATGAACAAGTTCAGGTGCATCGTTGATGGAATCAGGACAGGGGGCAGAACGGTATTTTACTTTGTTGCTTTGATTCACTGTGCGGAAGGCGATGGATTTGCCTTACCGCTCTACACGGTCGATGGTAAGTTCAAAAGCTTCTAAAATTCGACAATCTGCATAACCAAGTTTAAGCAAAACTTAGGTATCTCCGCACGTTCATGAGCGTTGGCCACATCGATGAAGCGCACTTGCTCCTTAGCGGTCAAATATCTACGATTTCCTTCAAAAGTGAAAAATCCGGTAGTTAACAGTTTACTTTTACACGATTAGTAACACGTCACAACTTTTATCTTCAGACAAAATAACCTTTCTAGGTGAAGACTTGTATCGCCAAAAGGTGAATACTTTAATCGAACTATTTACCTCTGATACAAGCAGTTGATCATGCGGACATATACCACCTAACCATAAAAACCACATTCTAAGGAGAGATCAGTGAATATCCCTAAATTAGTTTTTTTTGTTATCGCTCGTTTATTTAAACAATTAATAACTGCATTTACGCTTCGCCCTATACTCATTTTCTCTTCATTGCTTTTGTTATAGCCTATTAACGCTGAAGAGGTATTCATTGATTTCAGTGATTTACCTTATACATATAGTGGTAATGGCAATGATCGCACTGAATTTATAACTGCTGGAGAACATACCAGCTTGTATGCAGACAAAGGCCTTATTTTTGCTGACTGCTTTTACGAATTTAATTTTCTCTCTCATAGAAACTGCATCTCGACCAGGGTTTGGGAGCATACAAGGCAGGACATTAAGTACGTTTGGCATGCCGATACTTTGGCCGGTAATCGTCAAATTCATTTGCGATTTCCAGATGGTGTCAGTAATGTAAGTTTCGAGATGGGTTACTTAATGCAATGGGGGGCGGTGCTTGTCGAATGGCTAGATCAGGATAACAATGTGATATCAACTGAACAAAGTACCGATTGGGCAGAAGGGTTTACGCTTGGCGAGGTACAGGCCATGCCGCCGGAGGTATTTTGGGAGAACTCAAAGCATGTTTTTTCACGCTCATCAGAGATCTACGGTATCAATATATATTCATGGCTCGGTGTTTTGTGGGAGGAGACATATTTTGATATAGAAGGCCTAGATAACTTACGTTACGAGCGAAATGTTCCGCCTCCAGATGAAGATAAAGAAGAAGGCTGTGAGAACGGTAATTTGCAAGGTAATCCGTGCAATGTTGCAACCGGTAACAAATTTCAGACGGATGTTGATTACGATGGTGGGTCTAATGAGCTAGTTTTCTCTCGTTCCTATAACAGTTATGAATCGCGTGATACTGGACTGGGAGTAGGCTGGTCATCCAATATGACAAAACATCTTGAAGTTGAAGGTAATACTGAAGGTAATACTATTGTCATTCGAGAGGCTAGTGGTAAAGGCGAGACATGGGTGAATGAAAACGGTACCTGGATTGGTGATGTTGACAGCGACATAACCCTCGTTGGAACTGCGACTGGTTACACCGTAAGCAATACGAATGGCCACACGAGGCAATTCGATCTAAGCGGCTCCATAATTTCAGAAAGTAAACCCTCTGGACAGACGGTGCAGTATGGCTACGATCTAAACGGAAATCTGTCCTCCGTGATCGGCCCTTTTGGACACACTTTGTATTTTACTTATGACGCACTGGCGCATCTAATTCAGGTTGTCGATCCCGCGAATAATATTTATAGTTACGACTACGATACGAATAACAACCTAATTTCGGTTACGTTCCCTGACGATTCCGCGTTGCAATACCACTACGAAAATATTAACCTACCAAATCATTTGACTGGAATCACCGATAGAAATGGTGATCGTTATTCAACCTATACGTATAATTCAAATGGAACAGTGAATTCAGTTGAGCACGCTGACTTGGGCAACGGGGCGCAAGAGAAGCTAACGTTTGACTATGATTTTGGTGCGAAAGAGACACGCATAACGGATGCCGTAGGTACCGCAAGTAAGCTAGCGTTTGAGGATAAACTTGGGAGAATGAATCTCGTTAATGAAGTTAACCTCGCTGATAACAAAGAGATAAATCAAACGTTTGATAGCAATAACAATTTAATCAGCATCATAGATGAAGAAAATAGAACAACTACCTACACCTATAACACGTGGAATCAGAGAACGTCTATGACGGAAGCAGCTGGTACACCTGAGGCGCGAACGACCAATTACGAATATTATTCAACAGAGATCGATCTGATAACTCGCATCACGCAACCCAGTGTTTATGCCGGTGGATTGGCTGAAGTTTTGTTCTCTTACGACGGTTTATTGAATATTACAGATCTTACTCGAAGTGGATTCGATCCAGCTGGTAATCCTGTATCGCAATCCGCCTCATGGACATACAATTCAATTGGGCAAGTTACGTCTATAGATAGTTTTCGTACCGACGTGCCCGATATCACGAGCTATACTTACAATGAATGTAACTATGGCAATGAGTGTGGACAACTTGCTAACATTTCTAATGCGCTTGGGCACACGACTACTTTTACAAACTATGATATCCATGGGCGTCTGCTGAACTCAACTGATCACAATGGTCTTGAGACATCGTATGAGTATGATTATTTTGGTCGTGTTATCGGTATAGTTGAAACGCCCCCGGCCGGGCAGGGTAATTCGCGAACATATAGCTATGCGTATGACAGTGAAGGGCAGATGATAACTGCATCAATTCCAGATGGCGTGACACTAACCTACAGCTATAATGCGGCACATTATCTAACTTCAATTGCTGACAATACAGGCAATCGGATTGACTACAGCTATGACAGGAAAGGAAATAGGACGCAAAGAAATGAGTTTAGCGACAACGGCACACTCGTGCGAACAGTTGATCGCATTTACGATATTCGTAACCAAATATCCACTATAAATGCCGCAGGATCAACGACACAATTACTGTTTAACGCAGCAGGGGAACTAACTTCAGTTACTGATCCTAATTTGAATCCTAGTACCAATTATAGTTTTGATTCTCTGGGGCGTCCTTATCAGATGTTAAATGCAATGGGTGACACATCAAATACTCAATATGACGTAAATGACAACATCGTCGCGATAGTTTCGCCCAACAACTCGAGCACACTTTATTCCTACAATGATTTGGGATTTAAAATGCAGGAAATCAGTCGCGATCGAGGTACTGTCGACTATACACACGATGCTGCGGGAAATACTACGTCAATAACTGACGCACGCGGCGTAGTCACACTTTTTACATACGATGCGTTGAACAGACTCATTCAGGTCGAGTACCCAGATGCAAATGAAAACGTTGCGTACGAATACGACAGTTGCCAAAATGGCACAGGATTACTCTGTCAAATAGTGGATGAAAGTGGGGTAACTAGTTTAGCCTACGATATATATTCAAACGTTGTGTCCAGCACGAAAGATGAGATTGGCGTTATCTCAACCACTCTGTATTCGTATGACGCTGGTGATCGTGTTTCTAGCATTACGTATCCTGATTCCACAAAGATTACTTATCAACGTGATGCAATCAGACGCATTTCCTCTATCGAATGTTCAAATTGCAGCGTAGCCGCGACTATTGTAGATAATCGTCAGTATCGTGCCGATGGGCTTGTAATAAGTCAAACGTTTGGAAACGGTTTAATTGAGACGCGTGAGTATGATTTGCAGGGGCGTCTTACAATGCAGAGCGTAGGAGGCATTTCCAGTAGGGATTACATTTATGACGCGAACGGAAATATTCTCAATAAAAATGCCTATAAGTACAACTACGACGCTCTGAATCGACTAACCAGTGAAAAAATTACTGGGAAGGCTAGCGCTATTACCTATGACGCTAACGGTAATCGATTGTCGTATGCCAAAGATGACTATGAATATCTACTGGACAGTAATGTATTGGCATCGGTGGAGGATCAGAGCGTTTACACCGATTCCGCAGGCAATGTCACTATTATTGATGATTTGATCATTAGTTATAATAATGCTGGGAGAACCAGTCGTATAGAGAACACAACGACTGGCGAAATCACAGACTATGTCTACAATGCCTTTGGACAGCGTACCCGCAAAACAACCGGTTCGAATGTGACTAGGTTTCACTATGATTTGGCTGGTCATCTCATAGCAGAGTCAGATCTTGGTAAATCATTAGTTTCTAACTATATTTGGGCCGGCGATATGCCCATAGCTCAAAATGCAATAACCGAGACTGCTACGACGACAGGAAAAGGCAAAAATAAGGTGACCACAATTACGTATGGAAATGAATTTATCTATTTGCATACAGACAATACCTACACACCGCGGCAGGCGACAGATAGCGTGGGTAACGTGGTGTGGGAATGGGATTTTGATAGCTTTGGTTCTACTGCCGCAGATCAGGACCCTGATGGTGACGATAAGTCTGTGTTGTCTATGTTGCGGATGCCCGGCCAATATTACGATGCTGAGTCTGGATTGCACTACAACAATTTCAGGTACTACGATCCAACTACTGGTCGGTACTTACGAAGCGATCCAATAGGACTAGTAGGTGGGCTGAATACATTTGCCTATTCTAATCTTAACCCGAACACTAGTATTGACCCAAAGGGCTTGCAATCCGCACCACTATTAAGTGATATAGGACAAACTACCTCCATACTTGGGTTACCTAATGGTGCCGCAAACTATTTTGAAGCTGATATAGGGAGAGACTCTGGCACGGATAGTACTTGTGCTGCTGATGAGACTTGCGAGGAAGAAATTTCTGCGTGCGAAATGCTATGCAAGACGGCGGTAATTGATGCGGATATGCCAAATATTTGGGGAGGCTCATGGGCACAATGCATGTTAGGTTGTGTTTCGTGGAGATGCATGGATGAGATATAGTAGTTCTACCAACACTTTAGTTAATTAGAGATGCTTGCTTATGAAAGAAATCATCGAGCTACTTGAAAAGGGCGACATTGATTCTGCGACAAAGTTGCTACTGAAGAAAATTGATAAAAATGATGCCGATAGTTCAGCATGGAAGTTTCTAGCTAAAATATATCTGGAGGATAATGCATATCTAGAAGCTACAGAACCATTCATAAACATTGTACGCTTGGAGCCAAATAGCGCACTGGGCAGTTCCGGGCTAGTCAAATGTTTAGTTGAAACTGGGAATGTTGAAGATGCATTGAATGAGATCAAGAGATTTCGTGGAGTCGCTTCCCCAGAGTCCAATAGTGCCAAAGCAGTACTTGCAGAACATAAATCTACATATGAACGATTACGTCAATCTAAATATTGAACGGCTCTGAGTAAATTATAATATACGTAGCATAATGATCCACGAAGAAAAACCCTGTGAGTCAAAACTAATGCCAGAGCAACTTGAGTTGATTGCTCGACTATCCAATGAGCAAATTAGGGAAATAGACAGTGCATTGTTGTCAGCTGCCAGCAGGCACTATCGCAAAGTTTCTATGGTAGTTGCCATTGCAATGAATAATCTAAATACTAGAGTCATAGGAATTCCTGACCTGTTTTACGCTCAACGTGTCGCAGAATTCGCTGAGCAAGGCAAAATCAACGCACTAGGTAATCTAAAGAGCATGCGTCACTGTGAGGTAAGGGTTTCATAGAAATGGTCTTAAGTAAGTAGGGAAGTTGATAGCTGCAATGGTAAGGATGAAGTACTTCGGGTTTGGTATCCTTCCAGCGGAGGTAGTGTCACTTTCAGTTATATCCACCAAATTCCATTGAATCTGTTTGGTGTTCACGTTGGAGGTAGCTTGTCACTTACATTTTTAAAATATTTTAGTAAAATCAAGCATGCGGGCGTTGTCAAGATAGTTGACCGATTTATCTATGCTGCTTCTTTAAGTTTTTCCTTTGGTTTTTCATCTTTCATCTTAGGGTTGAGCCAGACCTCACCAGGTTTGTCCCAGTTGCGAGTTTGTGCACTCCAACGATTTGGGTTTTGCTCTTTCGCCTGTTCATAAATAACTTTGCGAGCGTCCAAAATATCGACATCACGCCCGTCATGACGTTGGCTTGGTGTGACAAACTTGATAGCACTATGGCGATGCTCATTGTTGTACCAACGAACAAATTCCAGTACCCATTTTCGTGCATCATCAATACTCTTGAAGCCGTCAATAGGAAAATCATGGCGATACTTTGCTGTTCGGAATAACGATTCAGCATGTGCGTTGTCGTTCGATACTCGTGGACGACTATACGAGGTGCGTAAACCTAATTCATCTAACTTGACGCGCAGTGTGCTCGAGCGTTGTGGCGCACCATTGTCGGCGTGTATTATCAAGCCTTGTCCGCGACAACCTTCGGCCAATACTGTGCGAGCGAACAACTCAGAAGCTAACTCACCGGTCTCTGATGCATAGACCTCATAACCCACTATCTTACGACTCCATATATCCATAATCATATACAGGTAGTAAAAAATGCCGCGAGTCGGTGACGCGAGAAAAGTGACATCCCAACACCAAAGCTGGTTCGCGCCAGTTGCGCAATGCGTGCTAGGTGCTTTGGATGTTGCTCTGCGGGCGCGACCACGTTCATGCTGTTTGTTCGCGCTGTGCAGTACGCGATAGAAAGTCGATTCAGAGCCCAGGTAGATGCCATCATCTGCCAGCGCCGGCACTATCTGGCTCGGCGGCGCATCGGCAAAACGTTGCTCATGACACACGTCAAGTACACGATCGCGCTCATCGTCAGTCAGTTTGTTACAAGGTTCAGGGCGAACCGCCTGTGGCCTTGCGTCGGCAATGACATCGTTCGCTGCACCGGCTGTCCATCGTCGGAACGTACGTCGATTAATACCCGCTTCTTTGCAAGCCTTGGTAATACCAGAACCAGCATCTATTGCTTCATTGATGATCAGTGCAGTATATTGGCGATCTTCGAGCGAGATCATTCGACCTCGTCCTCCCCGAAGCGCGCATCGAGCTTTCCCCGCAAAACTAGCAAAGCTGCCGCCTCCGCAAGTGCTTTCTCTTTACGCAATAACTCACGTTCAAGTCCCTTCGCCCGTTTGTCCGCCGCTTTGGTTGCCGACTTGAGTTGAGCGTTACTCTCTTGCTCCCAGTCATTCGCTTTCATACACGCTTCTCGCCAGGTATCGATCTGAGTCGTATGAATGGCTTTGCTGCGGCAATACTCGGCGATCTCAGCCTGACTCATCGCCGCTGTTTCCATCACCGCTGCGAACTTATCACGCGAACTCCAGCCTTTAGGTGTGTTTTTTGAATCTGGCATCAGACGACCTTCGTTTCTAGCTTTAGAGCGCCAAGCGTACTGGGTTGGCTCAGCAATGCCTTCCTCTTTTGCTAGATCTGGAATTGATCGTTGATCTGGTGGCAGCATCTTCTTCAATACCGCTTCTTTACGTTCTGGTGAATAACTCATAATTTCCTTGTTGACCGCTCCCTGCCAATTCTAAGAGTCTACCCAAAGGTAGAGGACAACTATTATGACGCAGGGGGATATGCTTAAACCGATTGAACGTGCGCTGGAACGAGTGAGGTTTAGTGAAGGGAGGTTTGCGAGTATCGGAATGTTGGATTTCATTACCCTTGGGCTAGTGCGACATCTACAGGGCGTCACGACTCTGCGCGAAGCGGTTCAAATTTTCCTGCATGAAGCCAAGACGACACAAGTTCCTGGGACCGGGTATCGCTGTTTACCTGCTGCGCACGAGTTTACACTCACACTGCTGAGGTAGTGAGTCAGGCGATAATAAGAATGATGAAGAAACATATGGATAAAGTTAAGACGCTGACTTTTGATAATGGATCTGAGTTTTTCCAGCACGAAAGAATTGGCAAAGCTCTTGGCGCTAAAACCTACTTTGCACACCCATACTCATCCTACGAGCGCGGTGTTAATGAAAATACTAATGGTCTGTTACGTCAGTTCTTCCCTAAGAAAACGGATCTTAATCTTGTGACAAACCAAGAACTAAAGAATGCCGTGGAAAACCTAAATAACCGACCCAGAAAAACACGAGGTTATCTAACCCCAAATCAGATGTTTAACGGCCAATTCACGCCACTTATATAAATTAATTGCACTTATGACTTGAATTCAAGGATTGCTGATTTTGTAGTTGACAACAAACTTTCAGAATCGATTGGAAATTCAGACAGCAAATATGCACAGACTGCCCCCAAACTAACACCAAATCCAGAACCTGTTCCGGCTCCAGAACCTGCGTCTGAATTATCTCCAGCTGTAACAGAAGTATGGAACATACCCGTGTTTGAGTGTAAATCATGGG
>JAYJMJ010284412.1:0-11340 GCA_036873875.1 Laminaria ephemera
TTGTGACGACTAAATTGTTGGTTCCAGGTGTCTTTGTAATTGTAGATTGGTTCGGGGGGATTATAAGTTAACATCGGGTTATACGTTCTCCTTGACTGGTACAACTATCTTTGTACATACACATATAGATTAACTCGTAATGATAGGTTATCATCAATGTTTTCTCGTGGGTTGGGTTGGCCTTGGCTTGTGACTTCGAAGGTTTCAGCCCTATTATTATGTGTTTCGTACCCAACTCCTACACAATCAACAAAGGTACATCCCAAACACGCTATTGCTGCCCCCACAAAAGTTTTGGAGGCCCCGTTAGAGCGAGGCAAAGAGCTTCTCGTGCCGGGGTGAGAATCGTTGTACCCCCGCGCCCCCCCCCCCCCCCTCCGTAGGTGCCATCATGGCGGTTTCTTCTGAGGTCTACTTCAACGGAACCACCTCGTTCACCCACAACTCAGCCGAAGACAAAGGAGGTACCAAATGCGTGTTGTTCTGTTGTACATCGAACCAAATGCCCAGTCTGGTTGACTGCTAGCTCAAGTGGTAAGGAGTTATGGTGACTCCGAAACGACCGTACGCTTGACTCACTGGGAAACCCCTACAAGTAGTGCACCTACTACACTATACATACTACTTCTTGAGCCGATCTGAAACGGTGTTGTTCGTTGTTCAGGTTTGAGTCATCACAATCAAATCCCAGCTCACCTTATGGGAGGTGTGAACCTCTGCGGCTTTGTTCATAAGATGTGGCAACAGGGATTTCCTCATTTATTTACGAAGGCGACGGTAGGGAAATCACGCTTTAGGGCTCCTTTTTTAGCGATTCAGAGGCACTCGCGAGTGACTACCTACGTGACTTGCGGTTCCACGATACTCTTTTCCATGAAGTTGTTTGATACTCTGCGCAAACATATTCGTGAGCGAGGTCATCAGCCACGCGCGCAAGTTGGCAAACCTCGGTAGAAGATGGGGATACCCCCCCTACGGTGGCTTTGGTGCGTTTACACACGGCATTTACTTTCCGTCTTATCGAGCATAGAGTTCAGCGACGTCGATTCGTCGCGCTATGGTACGGTACTTGGTGGGGCCTAATTTGGTTGTAGTTCATAACTTAAGGAGCTCTATAGCGCACACAAAGTAGACCTTGATAACGAATACGGCATGCTATGATGGAGGTACACGTCATTTTTTCGAGGCTCCTCCGTTGAGAAGCGCCATGTCCTACCCAAAACCACAACTTGAAACAAAATAAAAGTGCAACTACGTGAACAATCCCATGACGTAGGTGTGGAACGAATCGTACTGCAAAACAAGAACAACATTCCGACCGTATTTGGTTAAAGAGCCCCGTTGTGCAGAAAACACATCTTCTGCCAAAACGAGTTATCTCTATCACAGCACGCATGCAATGTACGCGCAACCCGATGGACAAATCCCCTTGGCTAGACAAACAACGAATACGTAGTACCAGGTAAGCTAAAACCAAAAATTTCCTTTCCAAAGGTACTGGGTAAGTCCTCATTTTGTGCAAGCAACATCCCACACAAATTGCGACACCTTTGTCCCAAAATACGAGGATGCGTTCTACTGCGGTCAACCCTTTTACTACTAGTAGTCCGAATCTTACCCCCCCTCTATTTCTAAGTAGTTCTTCCCTAAAGCCGTTAATGAGCCCTATTATTCAGAAGCAGTTTGGCCGAGAAACGGCACTGCTATCGTAGCACGCGTTCGTTCATCGATTTTCACTTTGTGGCGCCAAGATTTGTTCGGTGAACTTCGGTGCAGAATACCTACCACCAAACACGAACAGACAAAGAAAGACAGAGTGATATTTAATGGACAAAACATAACTCCGAGAGCCTTCGGACTGAACTTTGTGTAGAATGCATGATTTCCTAGATATGAAACCTGGCTTGGGTCAGTTGTCCTGTTTTTGGAGGAGTTATCATCGAACAACTCGTTGTTCTAACGTTCTTGGTGCTCCTGGGTTTGATTTGTTTTTCGTGGCGTTTGCCGTAAATTTTCTTAGAAGGGGAGTGCGAAGCGATCCTGGTAGGTTGCGGTCTGCACCTTTTCCCTGTGTAAGATGGTTTACTGTTTTTTCCCTTGTTTTCTGCTCTGGTTTGAAAAAAACCGAAGATACGTATTATAAATACTCTTTGCTAAAAAACGCTCTTACTCAAGCAGATGCCCTCCACTGCATGCTGTATTGCTCGGTCTTTTCCCCGGCCTGCAGGCGCCGTCGGGTGGTTGTCATCAGAGATAACCATCACGGGGGAAACATCTTTCGAAAACAACACATCGCAAACCAGAGGAGGTACGGGAGTGCAGTCATATTGGTGGGGTTACGCGTATTACGGCATGATAGGTATAATCGCATGTGATCTTCAGACAATAGGGCAAATGGATGGCCATTAAATCGTGTTTGGGAGTTCGTGATGACTTCGGGATGTGCTAGGATGAGGTTCCAGCATTTTATGGACGTTAGACAGGTTTCCAAGCAAGATGCCGTCGTCCGTTTTGTTTTATCATTCTTGTGACGCGTACCACGGTAGAGGTAGCACGTTTTGGCCAAAGTGTTTCCGACGGACGGGATTTTTCAAATGAGGAAGGAGCTACTCGTTGTTGCTCATTTTTGAAGACATCATTCGTTGTGCGCCGAAGTCGTGGGAGTGCTGATCGGCTTGCATTATCGTTTTTTAGCGTCGCCTTTAGTTCCGGTATGGACCTCCCCAAATGACCTCATCTTAGCACTCGAATGGTACTTGGTTTACAACGCTGTTCATTCCTTGTTTACGTCTCATCTGTTTCATATCTATTCCGGACTCCATCTACTCACCTTCGTGAGTAAGCCAAGCAACCCATACCCTCTCCGGAGTATACCCCCTAAACGTGGTATTGTTCAAACTTGTTAAAACAAAACACACAAGCTGCCGTAGGTGTGTACCTGAACATTTAGATTTAGAAGGTTCCCCACCTGATGCCCTCCGTAGCTTCCCAAAAATCCGACTTTAAGAAGGTAGATTACGAAAGCCGATACCAATGCCATTGATTATGTACATAAATATATCGAAGAGATGTTGACCAAGCGCAAGTTTAATTATCCAACGATATTGGGTAGTTCCTCGGTACAGAAACTCCGTGCTCGTAAAAGTTAAGATCGAGAACACTTACCTCTATCGTCGTGGCACGTGTCCAAATATCGTTCTGGCACGCTTCGAGGTGTTGCAAAGCAGTATATACCCGGTTTTATATTTTCTGATCAGAAGAAAGATGATTCTCGTTAGACGGTTATAGGACCCCAGACCTAGCAACAAAATCAAATCGATAGGTCTGGTACTGCCAACCGCATCCGAGTAGTTTGAGCTGTTATTGGTCTGAGCTGAACGATGCGTTTTGCCCGTGCCGTACATGTCGTTTTTTTGTGGTTCTGACAACATTTTCATCATCTCCCAACCAAGCAGTGGGCGACGCCGTAATCGTCACTTTTAATAGGTTTGCTCTATGCAATAGTCCAGTCCCAAAAGCATCACCTTCAACGTTGTGGATTGAGCACTTTCGGGAAAATAATAATGTTCACCCTAGACGCATATAATACGAACACTGCAAAACATAGACGGTATTCCAACCATATCGGGATGTTGCTCACTTGAGCCGACCGGTCAGTCAGAAGTAGTAGTAGTACTTTGATACTTTAGCCACAACCTGCTACCAGGTATCTCTCGCGAAGGACGCGTCAACCCAGGACGTCGTATGTCTTATTATCTCGGTAGTCTGTCACCGACGATAGTGGGTGCGCCGAGCTGTGTAAGGGCCCAGACTAATGATTAATTAAAAATCTAATTTGGGAAATTATTATCCTAATTGAAATTGATTTCGCAAAAGAAAAATGTTTTGGTTCCTATCGAGGAATGGGGGAATTGTTCTTCAAACATGTGTGAAGTCGAAAAAACGCAGCAAGTCACACTACACCCTGTTGGCGGAAACCTACAAGAGTAGACGAGAGCGCCGGCATGCGTCGTCGTGTGCGCGCCGCCGCCAGCCTCTACTTTATTTTGGCGGCCAAGGTTAGGAAGCTATCACCCTCAGGGTCTCTTGGGTGGGCGAATGGGGCCCCATAACACCGCGCAACGAGCAGGGTCGGCGATGTATCTATCAAACTCTTCAACAAATACTCGTGGTTTTGGCTCGTTGCGTAGATTTGATTGCGGCTTGGCCGATCGAGGTTGTTGAAAAATTGGGCTCGGGACCGCAATGATCTTTTTCAGGCGCCACCGCCGCGGTACGCTGAAGTCTAGTTTCTAAGCGTCGGCGCGGCTATTGCCCTGGTCGAGTCTCCTTGACGTTCGCGTTTTATCGCCTCAATTGTGGTCGTCGACGATGAAAAATATCGCCCGAGGCTGCCCCAGGGATGCTGTCCCACCGTGAGCATGCCACGTCAAGTTGGGCCAACTCCCAAATTGCGTTTGGTTTTGAAGCAAAAAAAGTATTTTAGGACATCTTTTTTCCCCCCACAAATCCAATTTCACTTAAGCTGAAATCATATTCTTGGGTGCAGGTGTGTGACATCTTCTAACTACTCGTAGATCAATCAAATCCAAATTAGAATTTTCGTTTTTGAAAATTGATTTTTTTTTTAATCGTTTATCTTGGCCCTTATTGTTAACAATGTTTGCCGATGCTCTAATTGGTTACCATATCAAATCCGGGTGGTTGATTAGTTAACATGTACTTGTCATCGATGGATTGGTTCTCCTACACTGCCTCGTTGATCAGGGATTTTATCATTTACGGTTAATTGACTGGTTATATCTAAATGTACTGCCGACTGTCTGTTCTGATGGCGTTTTTGTTCTGCCCTCAGGTGCTTTGTTTTCGGGGAGATCAGATGTTCGCATGAAGGGCCGAACGTGGTTTGGCCACAACTCAGCTGTGTTGTCCGGAGGTAGAATACACTGCGTGCGCCGTAATTTTGTTACTTACGGTATGATGCGCGCTGCGATAGAGGTAGCACCGTTTGGCAATTTTCTTTCTAGACGACTCGGCTCCTTATACCAGTACCCACACTCGTCGGAACGCCATTCTTGTTCTGCATTATTTCCGTTTAACACCTAGGCCATGGGGTTATTCATCGGATTGCACATTGATTGTTTCACTACACTATTTAGAACAAGCCGGTGTACCTCTACCCTGTTAACACCCGAAGTAGTGGTTCACGATAATAAATGTCAGTTTCAATATACTCGCAATAGCAGCCTAAGTAGTGGTTTAGACTTGGTACAGCTTCGACGAAAGCGTTGATAGTCCACACCAACCAATCCTTAGTGTTAGCGCTAGATTTAGGTATATTGATTACAATTATTGACCTCGATGGCAACAATGTCGCATTTTTTATCGATATTGTGTAGAGCATGGAAGCCGTTCTTTGCGTGGTCCACGTCGACCAAAGCCGCGGACGTGTTGTACAATGGGGGCTGCCCGCTATAGCCTAAATATTAGTTCCTTGCGGCGCCCCTCTAATGCGAAGCTACCCGATATCGCGGGAGGATCATATGTTTGTGCATTCGACAACCTTTGTGGCATCCTTAGGCCATGGGATTGTTGATCGGGTTGTCGTTTCGTTTGTGGCTCGAGGTTTGGGTTTAGGTGCGGTGTTGAACTTGTGACATAAAGAGGGTGTCGAGTAAATTTCGGGTGAATCATTATAATAGCATGCGTCAAGGTTCATTCCTATTTTTAATTCCCTTGAGCCAAGGTTCGCTGTGCTGTAAATAGTCATTTTGTAGTCATCTGCTCCTCTTTTTTTAGGTAGTGATCATCCACCAGAGAGCCTAAACCTTTACGTTGAGAGTCGTCCACGTTTTGCATTGGGTGAACTCGACACCCCAACAGTGACCTATGTGCGGGTGTAAGAGCGGCAACATCATTGGAAATAATGCCGGATATAACGAGTGGAACATATATGAATAGGTTCAGACCGTGCCTGGTAGGTGTGTTATATATTCACGGACGTCTTTGGAATGGTCATTTTCTCTCCTGGGGTCCTTCCTTTGTAAGATGTGGGAACCTTAAAATAGTTAGTGTTTGGCCTGCTTTGTTAGCTATTGAACTAATCCTGATTGGTATGCATGATTCGCAGGTGCCGTGCAGGCTCACACCACTATGCTCTATGTCGAGGGCTACACCGTTTTTACCAATAACTCAGCAGCTGAAGATGGAGGTAAGACATGCAATCTGGTGATATCGTCTCTCTCAAACATGATAATTGACTTTATGTCTTGAATTTCAGATTTAATAGGATGAATTAATTCATTTTCACCACCACATCTAATACGTGGTATCTTGACTCGAGTTGACTTGATGGCCTGAGTGCTAATTATTTGACGACTTCCACCGCAATGGGAACATATCGAAATTTCAAAGGAATATTTTGTGATTTAGCGAACCCAAACACTGCTGCTGTGTGCTCATCACCTCGAATGCTGTTGGAGTAATACGACGGCGGGGAACAGCACTACAACGCCTGCCCACAGCGATGTATGTCGATATTGCATGAAAACCAGGGATTGTGGCACGACCAGAGGAATACCAGGGGTTTGTGTTCTGCTTTAGCAGGTACTAGATACAGGTTATCCGTTGGGTTTCGTAGAGTCGGGCACAGACGGAGGCACGGCTTGGGCAATGAAAGGCGGAGGATTTAACTGTAAGAGTGGAATTCTACTACCACGTTAACCTAACCCTTATCTGAACCCTAACCGTAGGCTTTCCGTGAGAGTTGTTTCTGAAACCGAACGACGACGAGTGACAACTACAGCATCGGTGACACGAGGCAGCCTGAGCTGCCGAGGTAAGCTGTGTGTTCGAACTACAGTACGCAACAAGGAGCTGTGCCGCACGCACGCCGCACGGTCATACTGGTGCTACTACGCACGTTTCCTGGAGAGTTGCTAAAGACCACACGTATCGTGGTTGGGCAGGTATACCTGGGCCCCCAAAGCATCAGCCCCGCCCGGAATATATGGGGAAATGGCCGCACCGCCATCGTGCCTCCAAAGTTAGTTCAAGTGAAGTTCAACGATGCGTCGGCCGATCATATGCAAAGACCGCGACGCCCCTTGCGATCATGCGAGTTGGCCGCTCTTCTCAAAAAGCAACGAACGACGATCGCGTTCGTGACCAGTGTAGTATACAAGGCTTATTTTTTACCTTAACAACATGCAGCTGAGAAGAGTCTTTGAGGTGTATTCAATCAAGTGATTATGCCGATTTTCGAGTGTACAAACTCATCGACGGCCGCAGCCTTTCACTGTAGGACCCGCAACTACAGGAAATACCCGTGAAATGGGCACCCACTAGTCTGTTCTCCATATAGAGTGCATCTACTCCGGTTTGTTTCTGTAGGAGTTTTCCATTGGCTTTGACAAATGGATATATCTAGTTGTGCTGGCATATTATGGAGGCTGTCTCATGGTCGCGGACTAAGTCAATGCGACCAGTTCATATGGAGCAGAAGCACCTGCAACGGCAATAACCACACCACCAACAACCCCACCAACAATAGCAGCAACAACAGTGAACAACGCCAGTTACAAGAGTAACACCAACATATGCAACGAATAAGTGGCGTGGTTTAAAAAAATATATTGATAAGGGTGGATGGCGAAAGGTTTACCAATTCACAGTTATCTGAGACATCCGACTCACACTTTTTCTTTTTCAAGGGAGACGATATTGCCATTTAGTGCTGACACTCCCTAAGTCCAAACACATTATAACCGCAGTAATTATTGTCTCTATAAGTATCTAGTTTCCGTACCTACGTGATCCCGAGTATTAGTCACCGAACATTGTCACTACGTATTGTTACTACCCCCAGGTGCCATAAACGTTTACACCGAAGTGGAGATCGACATCACCGGAACCGCCATCTTCTCGTACAACTCCGCCGTGTGGCGTGGAGGTGAGAAGCACCACGACACGCTTGATGATATGGTTGGTGATATGCTTGATGATATGCTTGATGGTATGCTTGACAGTATGCTTGACAGTATGCTTGACAGTATGGTTGCTGTGATAGGCAGGTGCTACGATAGGGTTAGCAGTATAACTTTATGAGGTTTCTCACTTGACGAGCTCAACATCTCATCCAAAACCGGGCTTGAGAGAAAGGAAACTTTTCGCTCAATCCAATGATAAATACCATCGCGGGTGTACAGAACGAATCTATTGAAACATGGGATTCCTTGGACATAGGGTGATTCCTCGGCTAGGGAGCCCGGTCAGCCGGGTATGATTTCGTCTAAACTTGCAACGCCTTTCGTAGCGAGTGGCCATACCACTAACCCTAAGTGGTACCTGGTACCTGGTACATGTATACTTACGGTTTACACTTATAGATGTTCTATCCGGCTGATTTTCGTGACTCAGATTCAGGAGCACATAGGAGGGTGATAATGTTCTTATCGCGAAAAGGGGTCAGTAGGTTTTCCGTCGTCGACTAGCATCGATACATACCCGTACTCTAATACAGTACTTAGTGGGGGTGTATGACCCTTGCAAAACCCCGTCCACGGTTGGGAATAAATTACATGGAACTAGGCTGGCACGAGGATAATCCCACGCGGACGTTGGGGAGGGGGGGGCTTATGTCAATATTTATTGGTTGGATGCATACCGTGCGTGTCCAGACATTCGTTTTGTAAGAGGCAGGCATGCAGGAAATATTTACGATATTTACATATTACGGTTCTACCATGACACTATTCGAGTTGCTTCCTTTCCGTTGACTTGAGGTGCACAATAGCATTCGGAATTTACGCCGTATCCCAGCCAAAGCCTTTGCATGTAGTGCGGTGGGTTGTCGCTGTTGACTTTGAGTGTACGATACGAATCAACTGGGACGAGTATCATACGTAGTACGTACGTACAATGCCATCGGCAGTACTTCAACAATACAGGCAATGGCTACTGCTGGTTTTGGTTAACAGGTAATGAGGCGATTCCCGTTACGACGAAGAAAGCCGTGATTCGACCAATATTGTCTAAAGGGGTATACCTCCTCCATATTTAGCGAAGCGGGGGACTCTTCAAAGTGGGAATAGAGGAGGATTCGTTCGGTCAAGTGAGGGTAGATGAATGTCACGATGGAGTAGCGCAGGAATAGAGTAGAACCCTGGGGCACTCACCCCCCAAATGGTATGAAACAAAGTGGACCGTTTTGAGTCTTCCTGAGCCACTCTGTGGTCAGCCCCTATCACGTGCCCGACAAAACACTTTGAGCGTGTGCGTGATCGTTTTGGCTGCAGTCGTCTTGCCAGCACGGCGAAATCTATTTTGAGGCAGGTTGAGGCACGCGCGGGGCACCTACCGTGGTCTGGTTTCCCCTACACTCACCCCGTTTGGCTGGATACGGCGGGGGTGTACCCCCTTCTTACCACCGTTGCCCTTTCCGAGGGTCCTCACTTGAAGCGCTCCCCGTACTACCCCATTGTGACGATTACTTCCCCCGACTGGACTCAGAATATCCACCTATATGACCAGTTCGGACCACCCACACCCGGCGTGGCTTGAACAAGGCGGACGTATACCCTCTTTTGACCATTACCCTACTATTTAGTACGAGTATATTAGTGTTAGTATTTGCCGCGGACTACGGTAAGTGGGACATTATAACATTACCATAACACCATTTTCACTACCGGGTTTACGCCGTTTACGCGAGCGGCATTGCACCTCTTCGTGGCGAGGCGGAACAAACAGTTCCACTAGGTCTGTGCATATCGCCAAATACAAACGCCCTTTAAATTGCCGTAGCTTCACTCGGGCGGGTGGCACTTAGCAGAAGACGTAAGAGACGTTAGAATTCCCACCCCCTACCGTTACCGACACAGCGATTGGGTGCTTGGTGCACGCAATGTCTTCCTGGTCGATGAAAACCCGACGTGCCCGGTCCCGCCTTGTAGGGATGCGAGGGTCTATGGTCGTACGACTACGGCCATGCATGAAATCAGCACACCCCCTAGCGTAGTCTTTATCATACACCTGTTAGTATGTCCGTCTAAACGCTCGTTATTTCGGATTAATTCTAGGCGATGTAGAGGCAATCGTGGAACCAAAAGTCGGCGGGTGCGATCTCATGCCGCAACAGAGACGCCTCGATGATCTCGAATTACATACGAAGTAACGCGACGACGGGATGGTACTACAATGAAACAAGGCAGTAGGTGATGATTGTTAAGATACAGGACTGTATACATGCTGACATGATCCTTTTCATGCATGCCTGCAGGTGCCATCCATCTCATCGCATCGAAATGTGGCATCAGGGGGACCACATCGTTCGTAAACAACACCGGCTATGACGGAGGTAGGAGAATGAGCTAACGTCGTTATGTGCGCTACGATAGAGGTATCATGACACTTTTAAGCATAACTGTTTCTGATTTACCGGTCTCTTGAACTGAATATCTACACAATATGGTTGGAATACCTGCAATAGCGTGTTCTGCAATGTTGTCCGTTCTGTATCTAGGCCATGGAATTTTTCATGGTTTTGCACTTGCAATCAGTGTTTGGTTGAGGTAGCTCCTCAGTGAGGAGCCTCAATCAAAATAGGTACGAACCCTATCGTGGTGATGTTTGCTAGCCCTTCAGATAACAACGGAGTACTTTTCAAGTTGGGATACGACAAAATATACATGTGGTGGGCTATCATCGTGTACGGTGGTGTGTTGGCTTCGCACCCGGTGAAATAGTGAAGCAAATACTGGATCGGAGAGGGCAAGTCACCACATGCTGCTTTGTCAGGCGCCGGTGGCACCGGTGACAAAAACTTTAGTGTTTATGATATAATCTGTCGTTTGCCCACAGGTGCCATTGTTGCCCAACAGTCGCCACTCCACATCGATGGCAACACGAGTTTTATCTTTAACTCGGCAACGCACGACGGAGGTGAGAGGATGGGGAATAAAAATGCGGGGTGCGACTAAGTGTCGTTCTTGTCGAGGCCACTTGTTTCCAAATTTTCCAAATTAGAAATCGTTTGGAAATTTGTAAACAAGTATGGAGGCGTTCTGCCGTAAGCTTGCGATTATTTCAGAGAGCAAGAACCCGTTATCAGCTCTCGTCCACGGAAATGAGAGGATCGGAAGTGCGCATGCGCGGTGGCGGCTTGGGCAGCATGGTACGGTAGCGGTAGTGCCTACAATATACGAGGATCCTCCGTTGACGAGCTCTAGACTTCCTCCAAAAACAGATTTTTGAGAGAAAATTAAAATGTGCACAGAAGGGGGGTGGAAAAATTACAAGTTCCGTGGCCTGGATATTTAGCCCTAAATATTGTACAACTCA
>JAYJMJ010284428.1:0-11339 GCA_036873875.1 Laminaria ephemera
TTTTCGGCTTTTTTGTTTCTGAATGACGGGGCTCCTTAACCCAAAATCGTCGGAATGTCATTCTTGTTTTGCAGTATGTTTTTTTTGTATACCTAGGCCATGGGTTTGTTCATCGGGTTGCACTTTCATTCTTCTCAAAAATGAGTTTTTGGGTGAGGTTTAGCGCTCCTCAAGTGAGGAGCCCGAGAAACAAAATAGTGCACCTCTATCGTATCAGTAGCATGTGTCGCAATCCTATCGTAGCTTAGGTGTACCCACAATCCGGTGCGCTTGCTATGGAGCACCTATTATTATAGTATGTACCAGGTGAGCGAAAGGGCAAGTATGCACGAGATGCGTGCTATGATAAGAGGTAGCACTTTTTGGCTGAAACGATTTCTGAATGACAGGGCTCCTTAACCCCAAACCGTCGGAATTTCGGTATTTGTTTTTACAACAATTTTCGTTTCATACCTAGGCCATGGCATTTTTCGTCGGGTAGCACTTTTACTTTTCCCCAAATCAGTTTTTGGGAGAGGTACGGAGCTCCTCAGGTGAGGAGCCTCAGAAAAAAAATGGCGCACACCCGCTAGCGTAGCACGCGTCACGATTTTCAGGGCGCATCCTGATCATCGCACAACGAGCCGGACGAATGCAAAGATAGGGGTAGTACTTTTTGGCCAAACTATTTCTGACTAGCCGAGGCTCCTCAATTGAGAAACTACCCAACATTTTTCGAATACCGTTTGTGTTTTACGATATTTTCCATGGTGTACCTAGGCCATGGGGTTGCTCATGGGGTTGAATTTTCGTTATTTCTCAAAGCCAGATTTTTGGGGGAGGTATGGAGTTCCTCAGGTGGGGAGCCTTAGAAAAATAGTACCCCCCGACCGTTGCATGCGTCTGTCCACAAGCCGGCGGGTTTGCTCTGGGAGCAACTGTTATTATAGTCTGTATATGAGAAAGGGCGGGGGTGCACGATTTTCTGGGCGCATTTGGATCATGGGCTGCAGCTTGCGGGCAGTATCATCTAGTGGGGGTATATATGTTCCTGGCGAGGTAGGAATGTGGTGATGTAGGTTGTCTCGAAAACAGGCTTGCAGATAAATGGCGCATAGTGACTGTGAAGACACTTACTTGTGTGATATATAAATATATTGGAAAAGTGGCGCTTATGAGGCCGCAATGCTCAGGAGAGCACATATGTCGGGAGACATGTCAAGCAAGGGAAAAACGTGCGCTGTCAACGTTGTAGGGCCGAGTGTTCCACACTAAAACCTAGTAGTTTGGACGCGTGCTACGATAGAGGTGGCACTTTTTTGCTGACATGTTTTCTGAACGACGGGTCTCCATAACCCAAAATCGTCGGAAATGTATTCTTTTTTTTGGAAAAATGTTTCATTTTATACCTAGGTCATGGGTTTTTTCATCGGGGAGCATTTTAAATTTTCTCGAAAACAGTTTTTGGGTGAGGTATAGAGCTCCTCAAGTGAGGAGCCCCATACAACAAATGGTGCACCTGTGCCGTAGCATGCGTCTTTGGTGTCAGTCAAGGGAAAAATGCTGTCTATCAAGGGGTGAAGGTGCCGTCTCCTGACATGCTTGCAGGAAAAAAAGCGGTGATGAAGGGTTGGGAGAGTGAGCTCGAGTGGGGCGTTCTTCATTATATTCCACGCCTCGGACAGATCAGATGATCCATGATATGATCTTTCGGGGCAGACCTACCCCTGAAATACATGATCTGCACGATCTGTGCCATGCTTGCCGGGTGAGATTTGTACAACGCGGCTCTCGCGCACACGTTTGCCGGATGGGATCTGTATGGTACGGCTCTTGCACAAAATCTCATAACGGCAGATATAGGATCTAGATCATCTCGGTCGTGATCAGTCCGAGGTGATCCCAACAGGCGAAAGGCTGGTGGCCATAACTTGTGCCATTGTTTGTCGGATAGACGTACAGTACGTACAGTGAACGTCCCGTGCCAGCACCACGACATGAGAAATATCGTCTCCACTGATCATCCCACGAACGGTGTGGCAAAACCAAAACCCCAACATGCAACGATCAGATGGGATGCATGCTACTAATAGTACGGTAGCGGGCGCACCTAATTTTCGTCAGGCCCCTCACTTGAGGAGCTCTATACTCCACCCAAAACCTGACTTTGGGAAAAGACTAAAACGCAACCCGATGGCCTAGGTAGATGACGAGCAATATCAGGAAAAAAAATGGCATTCCAACAGGTATAGGGTAGCTCCTTAGTTGAGGATTCCCGGCCGTCAAAATCAAATTGGTCAAAAAGTGCTGCTATCCCCATCGTAGCGCGTGCATTTTGGGTTAGGGTTTTCACGCCGGGCTGCCGCTTCTTGCGCTCATTCTGGCATTCATTCTGAAGCTTTCCTTGTTGTTGGGAGCCTTGACGGGTGCTACGACAGGAAGAGCACTTTCTGGATAGAACAGTTCTGTGAAGGATGGAGCACCTTAACCCAACATCGTCAGCGTGTCATTATTGTTTTGCAGCATTATTCGTTGTATACAAAGGCGATGGGATTGTCATCGGGGCGCGCTTTCATTTTTTCTCAACTTTTGTGTTTACAGTAGGTCAGGCATAGAGCTCCTTAAGCGAGGAGCCTAAAAAACAGAGGTGCAACCCTATGTACCGTGGCATGCGTCATTCGCTACGGTAGGGGTTGCACTTTCGAGCCCAAACATTTTGTCAGTGACGGAGCTCCTCAAATAATGACGAGCTACCCGACTCTCTAGATCCGATGTGCTTCTTACAATAGTGTTCGTTTGATGCCTATCCCATGGGAGTGCGCATCGGATTCGAACTTCCTTTTTTTAATCAGAATCGGTTGTTGGGCGAGTTTACAGAGGTCTTCAAGTGAGGACCCTCAGAAATTATGTGCCACCTCAACCGTAGCACGCGTCTTGGGTTGCCACTCTTGTTTCTCATTTTGGCGTACTTTTCTGCTAAAGTAAGGACGTTCGCTCCCCCCTAGACCACCGTCGACGCCCCTACGCCGGACCCCACAAAAACCTAGACCACCTGCGTCCTCCACGTTTTGGGGTCAACTCACTTGAAATTGGAGTTGGGTGGCTTTTGCAGGTTCAGTCGACGTGCATTAATTACGGACGTTTTTCATCTTAACGATACAAACACATTGCACAAAGACTCGCTGCGGCATGTTGTCCAGCAAGAATTGGAAAGTCTAAGTGTCTTCCTAAAAAGGCGCAGCAAGGGAAACGGCGAATGTCAAGTATCGCTTTCCACACACATACCTGCTTGCCAACGAAGCACATAGAAAAATCCCTCCAAACATTACACACACGTCGGACAGATCACGATCTAGATCATCTAGACCATCTAGATCCTATACCTGTCGTTATGATATGTTGTGCAGGATCTGTGTAGTACAGATCCAACCCAGGAAACATGTGCCAGGTCATACAGATCGTACGGCTCTCATCAGGCAACATGATCTAGACCACGCAGATTATATACTTCGTATTCTACAAGACATCCCTTCGGCGTGTAGGTGATACTCGTAGGTTCGGGGCGAAGCAAAGCAGGTGACGCAAGCTTTACACTAATACGACAAAAAAGACCAGGAATGAATGCATTCTACCGGTATGATATACAGGAGTGCGTGGTTTGTAAAACTATTTCAAATACGTCCGCTGTGAGTTCGACCAGTTGAATGGTCGGTACTCAGCTTTGCAAGCTGCTGCTGTTGGCAGTATGCACGGCAAGAGCTATTTACAGTGACCGATGGATAGACCGCCAGTTTTAGGGACACACACAAGATCAGGGTACATCAATCGTGAAAGAAAAAAAATGAATAGCGCCTGTACCAGCTGCAACAGAGAGGATGGTGGTCGTATGATAGCAAAATAGACAACGGCCCAGCAGCAACAGCAGCAAGCAGCGTCACAGCAGCAGCACCAACAGCAGCAGCAGAGAAAGTATAGTAGACAACAGCAGTAGCAGCAGCAGGGACGACATGCACACACATGCTGCACGGAGGGGTACACGCGCGTCTACCATGGCAAACAGGGGTGAGTGTTGTATGCCATCGTGCTTGTAGCAGCACCACCAGAGAGAAGATGGCCTCAATAGCAACAAAGACAACAACACCAGCAGCAGCAGTATTAAGTAGCATCACAACAGCAACGGCAGCAGCATGCAGCAGCAGCAGCAGCAGGAGCGGCAGCAGCAGCAGCAGCAGCAGCAGCAGCAGAGGGAGATCGCGATACTCGTACGTATAGTACCAACAGAGATAACACCTCCAGCAGCGGCATCAGCAACACGCATGCATACAGGCGTATGGTACACGCGAAGGGCACAGCTGCCTAGCGTACAGCCTGCCCGTTGACAGCTGCTGACAGTATCGGGCTGTTCGGTGATGTTGTTGACAGCTGTTGACATGTGTTGGGCTTTTCGGTGTCGTTTTGAAAACATTCTTGAAGCATGGGGTCATAAATAGCTCTTTTTAAGTGAACGACAGACTAAGGATATTCCGCGGAAGCATACGTTTTTTTCCGTATTAAT
This sequence comes from Laminaria ephemera, assembly GCA_036873875.1. Classification (NCBI taxonomy): domain Eukaryota; class Phaeophyceae; order Laminariales; family Laminariaceae; genus Laminaria; species Laminaria ephemera. Next base: position 4,535 of record JAYJMJ010284428.1, read on the forward strand.
AATGTTTTTTACAATGCTTTCCTTCGAAGTTGTCATAGGCAGGGTGACGCAAGAAACAATAGTTTCCTCGGCAGCAGCAGAGCATTGACATACTGCAGAGCAACAGCTGCAGAGAGAGCGTAAAAACAACGCAGAGCAGCAGCGGCAACAACAGCAGCAACAACGATAGCAGCAGCAACTACACTGTATGCTCACAAAACAGAGGAGTGCACGGATAAAAAAGCGTTTACACGAAGAAGGAAACTAAAAAAAAAGTAAACGTGTACTGTCGCTTCTTGTATTACTCTGGTATAGTATAATATATCTAATGTACCTACAGCAGTACGCACTATATAGAATGTGCCAGCCACATACGCATTGGCTTAGGGCCTTCACGCCATTCTTTTGGACAAATTCGTACCACCGTTGACTGGTGTACTGTATGTACTCGTACAGCTGCATAGTCTATAATAAAAGAAGCGCAATCAACATTACATCACATCTACATTGCTTTTCGTTTGTGAAAGGGGTTACAGCAAAAAAAGCAAAAAATGGAAATAAGTGGGGAAAGGAAATTGGGAAACAGCAGGCAGAGAGTTGTAGGAGAGATACTACTGCTTGACGGAAGGATATTCGATTTATATTGGAACGCATCTACGCTACATTTTGTCGGAGGGCAAAAATAATAATAATAATAATAATAATAATAATAATAATAATAATAATAACAACAACAATAATAATAATAAGGGGTTTCGCCTTATGTTTAAAAAAGCTTAAACCCAAATTTCAAATTTGCAGAAGAGAGTGACCTGGAGTGACGCAAGCAAAAGTGCATACCTGGTAGTCTGCTCGTACGCACCTGGTATAAAAATGCGTTCTACTGCTGTGCATAGCCTCGATATATACTGTAACGGCTCGCAAGTCGAACACTTTTTTGTTCCTTGCATGCAGAAATCTAACCCCATTGGTTTGTTTTTCATTCTGACCTTTATAGGAGGACTCATAGGGACTACAGCTGTTGTGTCGTTTTCTCTTTTTGTCGTGTGCCCTCGGGAGCAGGAGTCAAAACTAGAACGCATAAACGGGAAATGAAAACCATACCAGGTACCAAGTACCAAGTATACAGCAGTAAAATGCCTGATACAATACCCGGTATCTCGGTATCCCGGTATACACAGCAGAAGAAGCAATTGTATCATGTTATTCGAGTACCTGCGTCGTATAATATTATTCGAGTACGTGCATGTCTACAATGAGAATCACCAACAGGAGGCACGACGAGTGCTACGAACCTGCGACCTGAGAGAAGGGAAAAGTATCAAAATGCGTATTTTGTTAATATACAGCAATCTTCCACGGCTGCTTCTGCAGTCAAAACAAGTAACGCAATTAATTACTGCCAATTGTCCGTAAGTACAAAGACCCAAGGTTGAGTATTAGTTTTAAGACTAAGGATTCATTTTATTTCCGGACAGAGTGGTACGGTCAGACGAAGAGTTCAAAACAAAAAAATCTGCAACAACACAGCTGCTGATCTTGGTTCCAGAGCGTAACGCAGGTTTTACCGTTCTTCTGTTATCCCTAGTGCTGTCGTGGGGGCGTATTCCGGTATCCCGGTATATACAGCAGGAGCACTCGTTTCATAACATTCGAGTACGTGTATCTAAAATGCTAATCAACAGCATTGTACTGTAACGGCTCCAGGTCTAGACACTGGGGGATCATCCTAAACCAAGTTCAACAGTTTTTTGTTTCTTGCGTATACAGCAGGAGCACTCGTTTCATAGTATTCGAGTACGTGTATCTAAAAATGCTAGTCAACAGTATTGTACTGTAACGGCTTCAGGTCTAGACACTTGGGGGTCATCCTAAACCAAGTTCAACAGTTTTTTGTTTCTTGCATGCAGAAATCCAACCCCACTGGTTTGTCTTTCATTCTGACCTTTATATAGCAGGACTGCCACGGACTGCTGTTGTTGTGTCGTTTTCTCTTTTTGTCGTGTGCCCTCGGGAGGAGGAGTCAAGACTAGAACGTATAAACGGGAAGCGAAAACCATACCAGGTACCAAGTACCAGGTACCAAGGCATACAGCAGTAAAATACTTGGTAATACCCGGTATCCCGGTATCCCGTATACCCAGGAGAAGCACTTGTTGTATCATATTATTCGAGTACCTACGTCGTATAATATTATTCGAGTACGTGCATATCTAAATTGAAAATCACCAACAGCAGGCACGACGAGTGCTACGAACCTGCGACCTGAGAACGCATTGATGCCAATACTTCTTTCCTAAATAAAGATACAGCAATCCTTCGCTGCTGCTTCTGCAGTCAAAAAACAAATAACGCAATTAAATGCTGCCAATTTGTTCGTAAAAATAATATTCTTTCGTGAAGATACAGCAATCCTTTACTGCTGCTGCAGTCAAAACATATCCGCAATCAATTACTACAGTACCACTTTGTCCGTAAATATAAGGAACTTTTAGATATTAGTTTCAAGACTAGGGGGTCATTTTATTTCCGTACAGAGTGATACATCAGACGAAGAGTTCAACAAAAAAAGTATCGGCAGCAACATAGTTGCTGCTCTCGGTCCCAGAGGGTAACGTAGGTTTACCTTTCTTCTGTTGTCCCTAGTGCTGCAAGGTGGCAGGGGGGCAGCCTCACCTCGGTGTTGACGTGTTATCGTTGAGGAGTTTTGCCCAAGAGTCAACTGAATGAGCTGTTCAGCCGCTCGCCCGCAGCAAAAGTCGTGTGTTCTCGTAGGAGGAAATAGGAGGAAATGATATGTGCTGATGTGCTGGCACGTAATCGTTTCTTGTCTGCTGCTGTTTGTTGGCATACCTGGTATCCGGCACCTGGCACATGGTACCTTGTGAGTGCAGCTACAGTGCAGTGCTTACCTCTTCCTGTATGCCCTGTGTGCACGCACGCCGATCCCGGTTGTTTGATGGGAAAATGCGGTCTTATTCGTTGTACGAAATAAAGCGTCAAATGCGTCAAAATCCATACCTGGTACGGACCACTCTACACTTGCTACTTGTTGATCATGAAAAAAGAATGCCTTCTTGGGCTAGTCGTAGCGACCACTCCACACATCAAATTAGTTTTGTTTATAGCTGTCGCTAGGAACTCTCGCAGTAGGATATTTGTAACTGGCGTTAACTTGTGTGCGCTGGTGTGAATGGACGGCAGCTAGCTAGCTGTTGTTGTTGTTGTTGTTGTTGTTGTTGTTGTTTGTAACTGGCGTTAACTTGTGTGCGCTGGTATGAATGGACGGCAGCTAGCTAGCTGTTGTTGTTGTTGTTGTTGTTGTTGTTGCTGGTGGTGGTGGTGGTGGTGTTCGTGTTCATGTTCGTGTTCGTGTTCTTGTTCTTGTTGTTGTTGTTGTTGCTATTGTTGTTGTTGCTGTTGTTGTTGCTGCTATTGTTGGTTGTCGTTGTGTTGTTGTTATCACGTTTTAACTTATATTTTAAATCGCCCGAAGACATTTACTCGACACGCAGTCTTATCTTGAAGTCACGGTCAACCAAGTTGTTGCATTTGCGAGTAGTAATTTCTATGGTACAGGAATCAAGCAGGGTGACCATTTTGTCAACGGGGGTGCGTTGATAGTGCTGGGGGTTGATTTCGCCGAAGTTCGAATCTCCGTTGGACGCGTGCTACGATAGCGGTGCACCCTAAAGCTCTGAAGCTCCTCATTTGGGCAGATCCGTACCGAGTCCAACGCGCGCCTGATGGTGAAATTATGAAAGTGCAACCCGGTGCACAGTCCCACGGCCTGGGTGTGCAAAAAGTGATATTATAAGCATTCAACGACATCGGGTAGTTCCTCAGTTGAGGAGTCCCGTCAATCACAAATGTCCTGGGCGACTAGTGCTGCCCCTATCGTAGCGCGCGTCGCTGCCGCATGTATTCCACTCGCAGCCGCGTGCTCCGGTAGAGGTGCAACTTTTGGGCCAAACTATTTTCTGAGTGACCGGCTCCTCAACTGAGAAACCACAGAATGTATTTGGAAGCGCGTTTGTATTTCGTTAGCCACAAGTAGTTGTACACCTAGCCCACGGGGCTGTTCATCGGGCCCAGCGAAGAATGTTTCTAAAATTCGTGTTTCGAGTGAGGTATGGAGCTCCTCAAGTGAGGAGCCTCAGAAAAACCGAGGTGGACCTCTACCGTAGCCTTCATCCCCAGTATTGTTTGTTGGGTGCATATGTCTTAGTCCGATGTCGAAAAAGCAATAGCGTGGTTCGGAACACATAGATTCAAATCGACGAGCAGTGGGAACGCCGAACTCTAATTTACCAGGTGCGCGACAAAGACAAAGGCAAACAAACTGGGGGGCAGGCACGATCCCTGTTTCCGCGCCAGATCCAGATGGCCGCTGAGGGTGAAACGTCCATGACTTCAGCTTGAAACTAAATTTCCGACTGTAAACACTTCGAAGTATGTACTCAAAAGCCTTACATGCCTCACAGCATGTTGTTGACACATTAACGTATACTTTGAGCTCGATCATTGCGCATTCAACTATTTCTGTTGGTTTTGGCATGCTAGTTGATGCTCTTGTCCTATTCGAGGTATCCGTTTGTTGGACATTTTCCCTCCACCGACATAATTTGATCGCACGTGCTGCCGATCAGTGCAGACACGTGCTAGGATTGGTGTAGCACGTTTTGGATCTTCCACTGAGAAACTACGCGACGCCGGTGAACGGTTACGGATTCATTCGTTGTATACCTTGGCCGTGGGATTGTTCATCGGGTTGCGCTTCTGTATTTTGTCACAAGTCAGTATTTCGGTTGGACGTCCTCAATTCAAGCGCCTCTGAATTTTGAGGTACAATTTTACCGTAGTATGCGTCTGCAGTCCGCGTGATCTGAGCCAGCAACAGTTGAACAGCTGAAATCATGACGGTCAGTCGATCCGGTCGTCACGTTTCGTTGCCACCCGTCTTCATTCGTACCGTCCAACTAACCTGCAGGCAGGAAATCACCGCGAAGGCCACACGCCCTTCACCATGCGGCTCGCCAGGCTTCTAGGAGCACTACTTTTCACAGTGGCAAGCACCGATGGTGAGACGATGGTTAGTGCAAAAAGCATTTATTTGCAGGTTGCTCAGAGGTGAACAAGTATCGAAACAGTCTCACCAATACAGCATCGACCACTTTAAGCAGCTCGTGCTGGTGGCGTAGGGGGTGTGCCCGGACTGGAAAGTAAGGAGCTATCTAACACGCCCGTGTAATGGTCATACTCGCACTGCTGCACGCTCTTCCTAGACACCTTGTAAGATTGCAAATGCGTTCATTCGCGGGTTGTCCTGTTAACCCGGTCACGGCAACAAACCCTATGCCGTACGAATAACGGTGGCTGCGGTAGGGGGGATGTTACAAGATCATGGTATTTGCCGAGTTTCACCGACTCGTGCGAGTTGCTCGGTACATCACTCCTAAACGGACTTAAAACATGGTTTGTTTGCGCAGCTTAATAAACAGTAGTCACTCGCGCGAGTTTCCCTGAGCCGCTGAAAACCGAGGGCCTGAAAGTTACCCTCTTTACCGTAGGTTTGGTCTTGTTTTAACTGAGTTATCCCCTAGAATGCGGGTGCAGTGCCAAACGGGTGAGGGCTTGCACGTGAGAGGGTATGCTGATTGGCCCGTCGGGTAAGTGGTTCTGTTCTATGAGAAGGTTAGCTTCCCCGTTTCCTTCCGTGAAGCGGATCTCACAGTGCTGTACTCCCCACAAGGCTACCATAATCATCTATGGTACGTGCTATATACCTGGTACACACCAGGAGGCACGCCGTTCAAACACGTTTGATTTTTAACCCCTTCGGGACCCCGTGAAAATTGACCGAGAGGCACAAGCAGCGCAAGGTTATCAACCGTTCAGGAGTAGCATGCAACAGTACGAGTTTCACTAGGCTGCACCCTTTTTGCGAAACTCCTAATCATGACCTTCGGATATCCAGCAGCTTGGGCCGCCTCGTGTGGCCTACGCTTTGTAGCCACCATATCGGTTCGACACTTTTCCCTCTGAGGTCTCAAAGCGGTTAAGTAATCAATCGCACGGCTGGTGATGTGTTTTGAAATTTGTGTCTAGCATTGTTCCTTGACGATTTCCTTCGCTTCCTACGCCTGCCTGTTCCTGCTACAGGTCTGAACTCGTGCTTTTCGGATGATGCTTGCGCTGCCGGAGCTACGTCCCTGTAAGTCAATGAGATGGATGCCATGGAAAGCCCACGTGTTCTTGTTACATGTTTGCTCTTAGATGTTGGTGACGCCAGACCTTGCGGGACATTGCGCGCGAGGTACTCTGGCTACACTAAAGAGTTTCGGAAAATAAAAAAAGTGAAAAAAAACATGCTCAGGGATGACGTTGCTCAGGGGCTGTGGAAGTCTCGCCGCATAAAAGACGTTGACGGCTAAAACAACCCCCGAGCAATCTACTTTTTCAGGGGGAGGGCTTCAAAAATAGGTCCCAACCCTGAGCAACCAACTGCAATGGGTTGTGGTCAGGGAACAGAGCACAGGCGGTATAAGGGTGCCTGCACCACCACAAACGCGAAAGCAGACTCGCCGCCAATGCGTAGGACGACAGTGCTCGTCATCTCTTCGAACCAGGAGCGGTTTCGTGACGCTGTGGTGGCGAAAGTAGTGTTGTTCGATCTCAGCAGGCGGGGACATGTTGGTACTCGTACGAGTTAGAGAGAAACAAGTATGACAAGGAGCCTCTCGGGCTGAGTCACGGCGAGGAGGATTGCCGGGGCGGACGCCCACTCGCTGCCAAAGCGTAGAGCAATAGGGCGTGCCAGCTCCTC
>JAYJMJ010284437.1:0-88619 GCA_036873875.1 Laminaria ephemera
GGTTGACTATACGAAAGAAGATTTTTGTAATTCTGATAACAAGTTCGACTTCATTCTGGATGTTGTTGGAAATCGTTCAATCGCAGATTTACGCAGTGCATTAACTTCTAACGGGATCTATACAGTGGCAGGAGGCCGGATTCTGCCTGCGTTGTTTTTCGGGTCGTGGGTATCGCTTATAAGCAAAAAAACTATGGGTGTATTCATGTGGAAACCAAACAGGGATGATTTAAGCTATCTGGCGCAACTCTGTGAAGCAGGGTCGCTTAGGCCCGTCATCGATAAGTGCTATAACCTGAGTGAAACACCGCATGCGATCCGGGCCATTGGGGAGGGGCGTAGTAATGGAATCGGTGTGGTGGTGTTCGACTAACCGCCGTCTGTTTCCCGTTGCATTACATTGCATTGCTAATGAAGTTGGATTTCTGTTCGGGTGTTTTCAGTCAGGGGTATTATATGACTGCCTCAGGCAGTAGGGGGCGATATTACTTAACGTGAACCGTTCAAAATATTATGACTATGAAAATCTCACTAATTGCTGCGGTATCTGATAACGGAATTATCGGGTCCGGGCTGGACATACCCTGGCAGGTCAAGGGGGAGCAGTTGTTGTTTAAAGCGCTTACCTATAATCAATGGCTGCTGGTAGGGCGTAAAACGTTTGACTCAATGGGCAAGCTGCCCAATAGAAAGTATGCGGTGGTCTCGCGTTCTGTTATGCAGTCGGTAGATGAGGAATTGCTGTTCTTCACCAGTATTGAAGATGCGCTGGAGAGCCTGAAATCCCGCACAGACCATGTCTTTATTTCCGGAGGCGGTCAGATATACAAGGCGATGTTGCCGGTGGCCACTACGGTCCATTTATCCAGAGTCCACGCCCAAATAGATGGCGATATTTGTTTCCCCCAATTGCCTGCCGATTTTAGTAAGGTATTTGAACAGGAATTTGAGTCCAACCTGAATTACACCTATCAGATCTGGAAAAGGAACTAACTGAGGTTGCTGCATTCCCCTTCCGGCTGTATAAATATCCGGCGGGCGCTGAATTATTGTGGCTGACACTGTCAGTCTTGATGGTATTGATATGGACCTGGAGGATTGCAATGAAAATTAATCGACTACTGACAAATGTGTGCTCCGACAATCTAGAGGAGTCAAAGCTGTTCTACACCACGTTGTTTGACTTTACGGTGGACTATGACAGTGATTGGTTTGTACACCTTATCTCAGCTGGACGGGAGTTGGAGTTAGGAATTATGCAGTCAAACCATGATCTGGTTCCGGAGGAGTTTAGAGGGCCACCCGCAGGTATGTATGTTACGTTCGTGGTGGATGATGCAATAGATATACTGACCATTGCCAGAGAGCATGGATACAAGGTGATAAAAGAGCCGGAGCTGACATTTTATGGTCAAAGGCGTCTATTGCTCAAAGATCCCGGTGGCGTATTGGTGGATGTTTCATCGCCTGCTAGCGAATAATAAATCGACACCTATAAATTTAGCGCGACACTTTGCTGTTGAGTCCGGGTAGTGTGGCCTGAGAATCTCACCAGTAATAAGGTGGTCTGAAAACAAATGGAAATAAATATGCCTGAACAATCTGCAAAAGTGTCATGGAATATAAATGCACAAACCGGCGTATTGAAAGACGTTCTTCTTGGCAAGCCAGACCATTTTCGATGGGTACCGCTGAATTCGATTTCCGCCGTAAATCAGGCTAACCAGGAGAAAATAGGTTATCAATTTGACAGGCAGAAAGCGGTGCAGCAACACCGTGCCATGGTCGACGTCTACGAGTCCAGCGGCGTCCGCTGTCATTTCGTAGAAGCAGATGAAGGGCTACCGAGTAGCGTGTTCACTCGTGATTCCAGTTTTATGACCCCTTGGGGGGCGGTTATTACCAGCATTCAGACTCCGCCCCGGCGGCAGGATTATTCGGTGGTGTCTGATTTTTACCGCAAGGCGGAAATACCAATCTGGAAGTGGGTGACAGCAGATCACTTTGAAGGTGGGGATTTCGTGATCATAAAGCCGGGTGTCTCGTTACTTGGCTGGTCGGGTGATCGCTCCACCAAGGCGGGGGCAGAGCAAGTTGCCGGATGGATGGAAAGCAAGGGTTGGAGTGCAACCATTGTCCCGATTCCTCCGCAATTTGTTCATATGGATGCGGTGGTGGTAATGCTCGAGGAAGATCTGGCGCTGGTTTGTGAGGATGCGTTACCAGCGTATGCTATTGAGTGGCTCAATCAGCAGAATATTGAAAGGATTGTTGTTCCCTATGCTGACTGCGTGAAGCTTGGGGGCAATATTGTGAGCCTGGGTAACAAGCGTGTTCTTTCAATGGCTCACAACATCAATATCAATAAACAGCTTGAGCAGCATGGATTTGATGTTAAAGCTATCGACTATGATATGTTTGCTATTGGTGGCGGTGGTGTTCACTGTTCCTGCCATGAACTTAGAAGAGAGTAGTGAAAAACTGTCTGGTTAAAGCGCATGCCTTTTTAGCTGGATCGTGATGGTTTGTGACGCAACCTTGTAAAACAGCAGGGTCGACAGATGTCGAATGGAAATTCTGTCAAATGGAATTTAGGAAAAAACTATTTGAGTTCGGCAATTTAAGAAAACATTCAACAATTCCGCGTCGTCTTAAGATTCAACTGGCGTTGGAATACCTATTGTGTAGGGAGCAGATTCATGGGGAGTGTTGAAGGTCATGTGAAAAGGGTCCTGAGGGCAGAGGGCCTAGTGGTACTGCTGGTATGTTTATATTTTTACAGCCTGAGTGGGTATAGCTGGCTTGCCTTTCTGCTTTTGTTCTTTTGTCCCGATCTTACTTTCTTCGCTTACTTGATAAATTCAAAAGTCGGCGCATTATTCTATAACCTGGCTCACTCGTATGCCGTGGTTGCGCTGGTGGTTTTTGCCTATTTATTATTCGGGATCGATACCCTTAAGCTTGTAAGCATCGTTTGGGTTGCACATATCGGGTTTGACCGTGCTTTGGGGTATGGCCTTAAATACAGTAAAGGATTTACTTATACTCATTTGGGAAAACTGGGTAACGAACGGCGTTAGGGTCGGTGGTAGACGATTGTGGTAGTGCGTGGCCGCTCAAGAAGGGTTTTGTGATAGATAAATTAAGTTCACCAAATTTCCTAAAGGCTAGCGTCGCCTGTGCAATTGTGGGTATTGCTGGTGTTTTTTTCACTTCTGTAGTTATGTTTTTGTTGCTGAGTTCGGGCCCGCCCGTTGTTTCGTCTGAGTTGCAGGGGAGTGCCATCTTTCTTTGCGCAATGGCCTCAGCTGTATTGATCTCTGTTATATCGTTTCCCGCGATCGGTGGTTTCCTGGATCGTCGGGATAAATTTACGAAAAACAGATTTAGAGTATATTTCTATATCGTCCTTCTGGTCTTGTCTTTGATGCCTTGGTGTTACGTTTCAGCTCAAGACCAAGAGTTGTCCCTTCTTGTAATGATCGGTCCAACATTTTTCCTAATGGCCGTAATTTGTCTTCCACTTGGCGCACTGTGGTTTCGGTTACTTTAATATTTTATTCCGATTGATCCTATGGGTTGTTGCTTTTATTACTATAAATTCAATGGAAAAAAATCCAAAGATTGTGTCCAGAGTTATTCGATATGGCTTGATGGGCTTTATTGCTATTTTGTTGATCCTGCCTTTGGTTATGTGTGTGTGGATAGGCAGTTCTGCAACCTCGTGTTATGAAGACTCAGAGGCAGTTTCTTATGCTCGTAGTTTAAGTCAGGATAGACTGGAACGGCTATACTATGATATGGAGTTTTATTCCGATAACCCCTCTGAGGAGATGAGAAATCTATGGAGAATTGGCGATGAGTATTTTCCAGCTCCTTTCGATGATATCCAGGCCACGAGGATAAGGCCTGAGATAGAAAATATCATGTTGAATGGCTGTTTCGATCAGTATGTGTATTTGCATTTCTATGGTTTTAATTCTAACAGGCGATTTCACCCGGATCGGGAGATCGTATTAAGTTGGGGTGATGGGAAGAAGGCCGGCAACCAGGTAATCTGGTCGGACAAATAGGTAAAGTATAGAAATGGTGAGGGAATAGCTTTTTTGATTCCCCAACCATTTAGGACTCATTATTGGTTTGTGTCTCTAGTGGTTTAACATCCCTCTGGATATGTAGCATATGAAAAAACTAAAGCAGCAGGTAATCTATCCTGAGGGTGCTCCATCGTATTATAACGATTGGAAGTTTTCTCCTGCAATTGAATGCAATGGATTTCTATTTGTTTCTGGTTGCACCGGTACAATGGATGATGGATCAGTTCCTGAGGGCATAGGACCTCAAACGAGACAGGCCTTTCACAAGATTAATCGTTGTCTTGATAGTGCGGGTTTGGAGATGTCAGACATTGTTGAAATCACTACCTATCACGTCAATCTTAGCCGTCATCTTGAAGAGTTCATTGAAGTGAAAAATGAACTTATCGTAGAGCCCTATCCGGCATGGACAGCAATAGGTGTTTCTGAGCTGGCGTCAGACGGAGCGTTGGTAGAGATAAAAGTAACGGTCAATGCGAATCGATCCCGATGATCTGTTGATTCCCACAAAAGCACTGATGCCACAGCATGAAATTGGATTCCGAGCTGCATTGGAGAAAAATACCTTCATGTACTGTAGCGTCTGTAAGGTCTTATGTAATATTGAGTCAGGTATAACTGAACAATTCGATAATCTACGCGGAGGATGTAACATTGAAGGTGTCATTGGTTAGCATACCCGTTCCCGATCCTGTTCTAGCACATGAAATCTATACAGCGAAACTGGGCTTCGGGTCGAAAGAGTTTGATCCCGCTGCCAGTCTGGCGATAGTGGTGTCCGAAGATGATCCCGACGGGACTGCAATTCTACTAGAGCCGTGTAAAGGTAATTTTGCCGGGAGTTATCAAAAGTCCGCCTTTGAGGCCAATTTACCCATAATGGTTCTAGGGGTGGAAAATGCGGAAGCCAAGCTTAAACAACTTAAATCCACTGGCATAACATTGCGCCCTGAATTGGACAATCCAAAATGGGGTATTCAAAATGTATTTGAAGATGGTTGTGGGAACTTGCTGATGATTGAAGAAAACCCGGGTTGATCACCATCTCGAGAAAGGCTGCGGATATAAGTGCGAGATTATTCACATGGTCGGGTTGTTTCCCCCGGTTGGTGCGCTCACTGGTTGGAGAAGCATCGCAGAATGCGGCCTTGCAAGAATTTGATGCTTACACAACAGTGCTATTCACGGAGCGGGATGCCTGAGACGAGAGCGGCGTACTGCGATGAACAAAATAGATCGTAGTAACGAGGTCGACATCATCAGGATGGCTGCGTTAGTAGGCATCTGTGTGGTCAATGTTCCGTTTATGGCGTTGCCCGTTGAGGTTGTGTTTGCAGCTCCCGACAGTTTACATGGAAGGGCTTCGGTATTTTTTGTCGAATGTTTCCTTCAGATGAAGTTTTTCCTTTTGTTTTCTTTTATTTTCGGCTGGGGGATGGCAGTACAGTCGCAATCGGCGAAAGCGAGTGGGCAATCATTTGTAAGGCGTTACTTCCGCAGAATGTTAGTACTGGCGGTTTTGGGTGTGTTGCATGCCGTGTTCGTTTTTAGCGGAGATATTCTGTTGTTGTATGCGCTGTTAGGATCTCTGCTCTGGTTAATCAAGGATTGCCCGGCAGTTCAGTTATTGAAAATCGCAGCCTGGATGGTGCCCTTGAGTATGCTGTTCCTCAGTATTCTTGCAGTGATCCTTGACGCTTCGTTATCTGACGGCTCAGAGGTTATGACCACGACTAAGGCGAGTGGTCTAGGGGGTGGGTTTCTTGATGCGACACGTGCAAGGCTAGCCGAGTGGCCAATCACTTTTGTATTCCTTTTCTTTTTACAAGGGCCGCTGGCGTTCGGTGCTTTCGCGACTGGTCTGGCTGCTGCCAAAACTGGATTTTTCACTGAAGGCAGTATTGGATTTACGCTGCTTAAAAGAAGGGTGCCGCTTCTATTAGTCATTGCATTGCCCTTGAATGCTTTATACGCAGCGGTGGTCGGCGGCATTGTGCCGGAATCTAATGAAATGTTGTCCTTTTTGGGTTTTGCGTTGCTGGCTATCGGGGCGCCAGCGCTTTCTTTTATCTACCTGTACCTATTTGTACGACTTTCACGAAAGATAACGGTGCCGAAAATACTGATCCTTTCCGGTCGAAATTCTCTTTCATCCTACGTGTGTCAGGGGGTATTAGCCGGGGTTTGCTTTGGTGCCTATGGCCTCGGCTTGTTTGGTACGTTGGGGCCGACAGCTTTGTTGCCTCTTTCTATATTAATAGCGCTACTTGCCATGCTGGCGGTGGGCACTTTCGCACAGATCTTCGGCTCCGGACCGTTGGAGCCTCTTTTGCGAATATTTAGATGATTGTAAACGTCCGTGGTCAAATTTCGTTGCTGGCGGAATCATCTGCTCGCAGTCCACTGCTGTATTTTTTTTAAACTCTCAGTTAGAGGTGTGTGGTGAGCAGGAAGGAAGTTGAAGCCTACTATCAGCAGTCCATGTATGCTGAAATTCGCCCAGGCTTAACTTACGCGTTTGGAATTGCAACTGGTGGTGGAATTGCAATTGATTGCGGTTGTGGCGCCGGGTCAAACATTACCCATTTGCGTGCGGAAGGGTATGCGGTTCATGCATTTGATATTGATGATCGAGCGATCTCTTTGTGCATGGAGCGATATGCTGGCGATCCTGAGGTTTTATTGAGCGTGGACAGCTTCGGTCGTTTTAATTATCCAAGTGCTGACCTCATTGTTGCAGACGCCAGTCTGTTCTTTTGTCCGGCAGATGAATTTCAGCTGTTTTTGGAAAAAGTACGTTTGTCTCTTATGCCAAACGGAGTCTTCTGCGGTGCGTTCCTGGGTGAACGGGACACAATGGCAAGTGGCGAATTTGATGTTGATAAGCATTGGGGTGAGGTGCTGGTTCTAACGGAAGATGAAATACGGCAATGTTTTAATGACTACCGGATCCACCAATTTGTTGAGCATGAGGTTGACGGCACTTCGGCAACCGGTGATCCTCACCATTGGCATATTTTTGATGTGGTGGCTAAATTGAATTAGATCCTAAAATCGCCGGACCCACTCTGCGGCTAACTGACGCATGTAAGATGGCGGAGTGTCATAGTGGGAGTTGGTATTGACACAGGGCTTGTCAAAGTATCCGGTGTAGGGGAATAATAAATGTAAGGTTGGCATCCGGGAGACTCTTCTTGTGGTGGTCGCTGTCTTTGGGTGTCTGCAGAGCGCCACTTGTGCTTTAAACTGAACCAATATCATATAATGACAAGGGTAAAGACTATGTCGCTGGCTGAATCAAAGGTTATTGGTTTTGTACCAAGTACCAATCTGGATACCTCGCAGGCATTTTACAGCGATGTGCTGGACTTGAATTTGTCTGTATCAGACGACTATGCCCTACAATATTCTGTGTGCGGAGCGCTGCTACGTATAGCGAAGGTAGTTGAAATACCAGATGTGCAATATACGATTTTCGGCTGGCAGGTAGTGGATATCGAATCGATGGTAGAGTCATTAATGAAGCGAGGTGTTCGGTTCGAGACCTTTGAAGGATTGTCGCAAAATGAAATGGGCATATGTTCATTTCCCAGTGGTAGTAGAGTGGCGTGGTTTAAAGACCCTGACGGCAATACGTTGTCACTGACGCAATTTTAGAATAACGAACAGAAATCAATTCAGTACGGGCAGAACAAAACAGAGTTCAGGTCTGTTTCAGATTATGTCGCCTGTGCTCATTTAACCGGACCTGTTAGCACTATGAGGGATTCAATTCTATTTATTTTCTCGGGACTTCCGGGTGCCGGAAAATCTACGCTGGCAAAGGAACTTGCTAGAGTCACCAGTGCTACCTACCTCAGAATTGATACCGTCGAGCAGGCAATCAGAGATCTGTGCAATCTGGCTGTTGAGGCTGAGGGCTATGAGTTGTCCTATAAGATTGCTTTGGATAACCTGTTGTTGGGTAATGATGTGATTGCGGATTCATGTAACCCGATCGGGCTATCGCGCCAGGCATGGAACGAAGTGGCCATTGGTGCAAAAGCCAGTTACGTCAATATTGAAGTTATTTGCTCTTCAGAGGCAGAGCATAGAAACAGAGTCGAGACACGGGTTTCAGAAGTTGCCGGTCTTGAACCGCCCACGTGGGAGAGTGTTCAGTCCCGTGAATACCATCTCTGGACAGCCGACCGGATAGTTATTGATACTGCCGGTAAGTCGATAGCGGCTGCCACTCAGGAGCTGCTTGACGCGCTGGGTCAATGCGATGATATTACTTTCAAGCGTTGATTCTCAGTTACCCGGGTTGTGATACATAGCCTGTATGAGATCTGAGCGATGAATGCTGTACGTGTGTGTGCTGTTTATAATGAAAAATATGAATCGATATAGCCAATGGGCGCTGATTTGTGGGTAGGAAAAATGCTGCTATTGAAGGCAGGTGCGCATGCGGGTTATGCGGTTATGAGGCGTCCGGGCCGTTGTTTGATAGTCTGTACTGTCATTGCTCAACGTGCAGGCGATTGACAGGCTCAGTATTTACCCTCTATAGCGGGGTGTCTAATGCCGGCTTTAAATGGAATTGTGATTTATTGGGGGTTAAAACGTATCAATCATCGGCTAATGTCACGCGGCAATTCTGTAGATTCTGTGGTTCAATGTTGGCTTCCAGGGACACGCGTGAACTTGATACTATTTACCTGACGGCAGGGTTCATTGTATCCGACACACAAGTGAGCCCTGAATATCATCAGTATGTAGGGTCGAAGGCTCATTGGTTTGATATAGACGATAACCTGCCGCGGTATACGGGTGATGGGTCTGACTAATACACTCGTGAACAGAAAATACCGGCTTGCGAAATTTCGCTGTTGTGGAGGTTGCATTGTTTGATCTTAAAGCGCTCGAGATTGAGCTGCATCAACCGGCGATACGAGTAGATAAAATCCGGGTGACAGAATTGTTGCACCCTGACTTTATTGAAATTGGTTATTCGGGGAAAACCTGGGATTTTGAAACCACGCTGGCTGGTATAGCGCAAACGCCTGCGAGCTATGTAATTTGGTCTCAAAGCTATCAAATTCTGGAGTACGCTAAGGGTGTGATCCAGATTATCTATTTGTCGGCAAATGTGGACGAGCACGGAGACCTGTTCCGTCATGCTAAGCGAACGTCGATCTGGGTTAATGTCGGTGGGAAATGGCAAATGAAATTTCATCAGGCGACGCCCGTAGAGCCTTTTGAAAGATCAGTTTGAAAGATCGGTTTTGAAGAGGAGGTAGGATGAGTTTCAAAAACACTTGTATTGTGGCTGCGGTAATCTGGATTGCATTGTTTATTGTTTTACTTTTCTATCCTCCACTGATTTACTGGATATTTGCCCTGCCGGAAAGTGATTCAGCGTCTTTTGTTTTGCGCCGTGCTGCAATGTTGTTTCTAGGGCTGGCTGTCATCTCCTGGTTGATAAGGGATTCGTTGCATTCAGAGGCAAGGCAGGCCGTGTGTATTGGTTGTAGTGTGGCAATGCTTTCCCTTGCAGTTCTTGGTGGTGTTGAATACTTTCGAAGTGCTGCCGGCGCCGGAATCTGGCTGGCCGTAGTGGCTGAGTTATTTTTAGGGGCTTCTTTTTTTCAGATCTGGATTAGAAGCAGGAATTTATAGTGGCTTAAGTGGCTGGCAGGAGCGATCAAAATCGAATTGAACAACCTGATGAAATACAAGGCGTGGGCGGATGACGTGCTATATCAAGCGCTCGGCCAGCTCCCGGATCATGAATTAGTCAAAAACAGGGCGATGCTTTTCGACAACATTCTTGCGCTGTTGAATCATGTCTATTCCATGGATGTCGTTTGGCAGGCTAATCTGACGGGTAAGGAGCATGGAATGACTACCCGCAATCCACCCGGTGTACCTTTATTTGCAGACCTCTGCGAGAAGCAACGTCAGATCAATGGCTGGTTTGATGACTACGCTGATTCACTCACCAGTACTGAACAGTATGAGTCGGTAGGTTTCTCATTCATCGGAGGTGGCGAAGGACTAATGCTGAAAAGTGAAATATTGCAGCACGTGGTGAATCACGCATCTTATCACCGCGGCCATATAGAGGGGGTTTTGTACAGCATGTCAGTGAAGCCACCCACCACAGATCTGCCAGTGTTTATGCGTAATTTCAAAAGCCTGATGTCAAAGGCGAAAACCGCATAACAATCGCCCCTGATAGCCCGGCGATTTTGGTGTCGGCTGGTTTGATTTTCCCGTAGCGCCAGGTGTGTGGCAGTGTCTTCTTTTAGATATACTTTGTTATCGAATTAATATCTTAGTGTGGGGGATTCCGTGTCAGATAAAGCGAGTTGCAGTGATCTGGAACTTCAACTGAAAAAGTACCCCAGAGCAAACCTGGCCTTGCTACCTACGCCCATACACGTACTGCAAAACTTCAGTCAGCAGTTTGAAAATCAAGAGGTCTGGATTAAACGTGATGATCTGACCGGATTAGAAGGTGGTGGAAACAAAACCCGGAAGCTTGAATACCTGGCGGGCGATGCTCTGGATTCCGGTTGCGATATGCTTGTTACCATCGGTGCTATCCAGTCAAACCATACCCGGCAAACAGCTGCTGCGGCAGCAAAATGCGGGCTGAAATGTGCGTTGTTGCATTTCGGATGGACAGAAGATGCCGGCCCTCACTATCGCAGAGTCGGTAACATTCTTCTAAGCCACACTATGGGGGCTGAACTCTATGTTGATGACACCCCAAGGCCAATTGAAGATCAGGGGCCACTGCAAGAGTTTTGTGATTACCTGAGAGGATTAGGGCACCGCCCTTACCTGATTCCCGGTGGTGCCTCGGAGCACCGCTATGGGAGTTTTGGCTACATGAATTGTGCGGCTGAAATCATCAGTCAGAGCAAAAGTGCAGGGCTTGAGTTTGACTACATCGTTCATTGCACCGGCAGCAGTAGTACGCAGTCAGGGCTGCTTGCAGGGTTTGCGGCGTTGGGTGAGAAAATTCGAGTCGTGGGTGTCGCTGATGATCACGAGACGTCAATCAAGAGGGCACGTGTTCTGGAGTTGGCCAATTTGGCGCTTAGTGAGCTTAATATAAGTGCAAGGGTGGATTCAAAAGATGTGGTTGTTACCTCCGTCGATCAGAACGAGTATGGGAAAGCTGATGAAGAAACCAGAGATGCCATCCGCTTGCTGGCAGAGACCGAAGGCATAATCGCTGACCCTGTTTACGAAGCCAAGGCCGTTCGGGGGTTGTTGAGTCTGGAGAAAGAAGGCTACTTTGAAAGTGGCGCAAGGATATTACTAATGCACCTGGGTGGTTCACCTGCCATTCATGCATATGCTAATCAATTCGGTGCTCCAGAATTGAAGCCGTTCTCTTTATAGCAGTGAGTCATCGTTACTCTAAGGCAATGCAGCGCAACAATGGTGAGAATATGATTGTCAGTTCATTGATGTGTGCAAGGGTCCGGGTATGAAGCTAAGTTCAAAACAATCCGGTGTAGTAAGAGGGATGGCGCTGGGTGGTGTTGTGTCGTTTATCCTGGTTTTGGGTGGCAGGTACTTTATGCCAGTTTCGGTGTTGGAACCCGGTGTGACAGGTATCCGATTGAGTATGCTTGGAAAAGCGCTTGTGCTTCCAACTTTGGTTCTGATTGTGGCTATCGGTCGTCTGGCCAGACACCGATTTATCACGCCGGACGATATTGATGGTGGTGGTTTGTCAGCGGGTACCGATCACGCACGAGTGTTGCAAAGCCTGTTGCAGAATACACTTGAGCAATTCTGTATAGCCTTGGGTGCCTATTCTGTCTGGTGTCTTTTAATGCCTGTAAGCACACTGAATGTTCCGTGGATCTGTTCAGCAGCTTTTATTGTCGGAAGGGGCATGTTCTTCATTAACTATGAAAGTGGCGCGCCGGCAAGAGCGTTTGGATTTGCGCTGACATTTTATCCTACTGTATTGATGATGCTGATTATTGTGTTGAATTTGTTCTTTTTAGATTTAGCCGGTGAAATTCGCAGTTAAGCAATGGTAAAGGCGGAGAGTGTTTTTTGCAGTTGTGATTATATCTCGATAAATAGAGGCATAATCCCCCTGGCTTGATCCGTGGCGGCCAGATTGGGGCAAGTTATTCCCCACCCATTGTGGGTGCTGTAAGCTCCCTAAAAAGGTTGCTGGAATTTGTACTCAGGATGTCTTTTCTGTGTCTTGACCTTGTTGATATACAGCCGCTACCATGCAGTGCAGTCCTTTTATTTTAGCGTAATGGCGATCTGGTGGTTCCTGAGTAGCCGTCGGCCCACGTGGCTTCAGTATCACTGACTACCTTGGTGCAAACCAAACAGGAGGCTAAAAATCGAATCTGTTTTCCAGCCCCAGCCTCTAAGTTGGTTGTATCAGCCTCCCGGTGGTGGCTTTGATTCAATAGCCCGGCAGTATCGTGGCTATGACACGCAGCGCAGAGTGCGTTGTTTGCGACCTGCTCGACCGGTGATGTTGCAGCTGCAAACAGGTGATCTTGTCACGCTGACCAATACCGATGGTGCAACACCTGTCTGGTTGATCGCTGTTGATGAACTGGGTAATGCTGATTTTGCAGCAATCGGTTTATCGAAAAACACATCTATAAACATCACTGATTTGTTGGCGAACACAAGAGCGAACCGGGGGACTGGCACTGTGCCGGGACTTGCCGATATCTCTCAGTGGTTTGCAAGCCAGGGTGGTGGTAAACACAACACGTTGAAAGCGGTTCAGGTGTTTGATCTCGAATCCCCGGTTGGTGAAACGTTTGCTCTTCGTGCTAACGCATCCACGACATTATGGATGCTTGTTGAACCCACCCAGACACTGAGTACCGATTGTCTCGTGACTGGAAAAATGGGGGGAGCTGTTGCGTTTGAGCACGTGCGTAATGGCAACCCCGCAAACACGTTGCCTGATCCTTTAGGCGATGTGCGTGATGAATTTGTAGTGCCACGCGGTACCGCCAAAGCCTATGAAGTGCGGGAAGGGGAGGTGATACAGGTAATCGATGTTGATGGTCAGCAGTGTTCTGACTTTATGGCTTTGAACGCCCGTGCTCTTGAACAGGGCATGGAGCGCTGCATTGATTCAACTGTTACGCGTTCAATGGTGAGGGGGGCGTACCCGATACCCGGTCTGCACGACAAGTTTTTTGATCAGGACATACGACCGCTGTTGAAGTTAAAGCAGGACACCGTTGGGCGACACGATACCTTTGCGTATGCCTGTACCGCACGAGGGTATGAGGAACGGGGTTTTTTTGGTCACCTTAACTGCTCTGACAACATCAGTCAGGTCTATGCGCCCTACGGTATTCAGCAACGGGCGGCGTGGCCTGCTATTAACTTTTTCTTTAATTCGTGGATTGACCAGGGTGATAACCTTATTCAATCGGATGAGGCCTGGTCACAGCCCGGGGACTATGTAGCGATGGAGGCCATGACTGATCTGGTCGCTGTATCGACGGCATGCCCTGACGATGTTGATCCCATCAACGGATGGAACCCCACTGACATTCACGTGCGGATCTATCGTAAAAATACACCTGTACGGCACGCGATTGCTTATCGTAGTGAGCCGGACGCGGAGGCAATATTGACCGAGCATTCAGCCTTTCATGAAAGGACCAGCGCATTAACCCGTCAATTTGGCGTGGCGCGTGATCTATGGCTACCCAGATCTTATGAATCTACCCGAAGCCATGAAGAATACGAGGCCTGTCGTAACGCGGTCACCATCCAGGATATGTCATCGCTTCGCAAGTTTGATGTACTTGGGCCTGATGCTGAATCATTGTTGCAATTGGCCCTGACACGGGACATTACCCGCCTGAGCGTTAACCGCGGAACCTATGCTCTGCTTTGCGATGAGACAGGTAGTGTTATTGATGACGGTACTTTGTTTCGACTCACCCCGGACACCTTCCGCTGGTGCTGTGGTTCAGACGATAGTGGTTTGCAGTTAAAGGCGTTGGCAGAGTCTGCCGGATTGAACGTCTGGATAAAGTCGATGTATAGCGCGATGCCTAATCTGGCTATACAGGGACCCGAGAGTCGCGAGCTGATGCGCCGTATTTGTTTTATACAACCGACCAACACCGATGTCGATCAGCTGCGCTGGTTTGGTTCGACTATAGCGCGCCTGCACGATCGCGAAGGAGAGCCCTTTCAGTTGACTCGCAGCGGGTATACCGGTGAACTGGGCTACGAGATTTTCTGTCACGAAAAAAGTGCGTTGCCAATCTGGGATGCGGTGATGAATGCGGGAGCTGATCTGGGTATTACACCTATGGGCCTGGATGCGCTTGAAACGATTCGTATCGAAGCCGGGCTGATGGCGGCAGGTGCTGAGTTTGCTCCGGATGTCGATGCATTTGAGGCCGGACTCGGCTTTGCGGTTGATCTTAAAAAAGATAACTTTGTTGGTAAGGCAGCGTTGCAACGCAACAGTGAGTCACCACGGCGTGTTTTAAAAGGTTTGAAATTCATAGGGCATGAAGCGCCATCCCATGGTGATCCGGTGATGGTGGGTCGCAGAAGCATTGGTGTGGTAACCAGTGCAACTGTATCACCCGCGCTTGATGTCGCAATCGCTATGGCGCGGTTGTCGGTAGAATATGCTACTACCGGTGACACTATAGAGGTCGGGAAACTGGACCATCACGGGAAACGATTGAAGGCAGAGATCTGCGACATTCCGTTTATTGATCCCACTAGAAGCCGTGCCCGGGCCTAGGAGCCTGTGCGGCAGAACCTCTACTACTGCGAACGCGCCCTGTCGGCGCGTTTTCATCGATCATTATCGTTACGTATGAATGACTATGCGCCTCAAATGATCGTACCATTGTTGATAATACCAAGGGCCCTCGACATGGCACGTTCTCGCTACGCAGACTTCTACCGCGCAGACTCCTAGCCTGTATTATTTATTCGGCGGCAGATGAATCCTTATGACCTAGTGCGGGTTGGATGTATTGATCTTACCTTCCGGGCAGTTGGTGAAAAATATCTAGTGTTTACTGGTTGGTTTGGATGATGAAAAATCTGCCGCTTGTCGTTCGACTATCGCTCTGTGTTAGTGTGCTGCTGTTGTGTGTGGCCGGTGCGCATAAGCTGATGCTTGATTCACGGTACTACACAAATAGTTCTATTGTTTCGTTTGAGATTATGTTGCTGGTTACGGTCTATCTGACAGGTGTGGCGCAGCTGGTGTCGCTGGTATATTTTCTTATAAAGAAAATATGGAAAAGTTCGGTGCAAGTGCTTATGTCGTTGCTGCTGACATTAATATGTATTGTCATATCGATGATAATAGACGCGGAAACTCTGGTGTATGCCACTTAGTGTACAGCAACCTACAAACTGTACAAATGAGTCGGCCGAGCAAAGTGCGCCATTAATCAGGTAAATTATAGGGTTGATTGGACTTGAGAGTATGATGTTATCACCGGTGCACTTTATTCGACCGCCACTTCGTGAGCTCGGTATTTGGCCTGCAACTGCGTTGCAGCTCTTGAAAAGGGATAAACCATTACCTGCGAGCGGCGCCTTGGTGCAAACCAAATGACAAACTCTCATTCAAACACTTTGTTGGTTGCAGCACACTAGAGAGTTATCTGTGTCGGATGCCCTCCAGGCTGCCGGGTTTAACAATAGTAAATACTGATAGGTGACTCGTGAACTCGACTGAAACCGGTAGCAAATACGACCAAATTGCACAATGGTGGCATGATCGACACCTTGATTCATCTTACGGCGTACCGCAGTTGGAGCGTGCCGTTAGTTATTCCACTGCTGGTGGTAAGGCGTTGGATGTTGGCTGTGGAACTGGAGGTCGGTTTATTCGATTACTAGAGGATAGTCAATACTCTGTGACTGGCATCGATGTGTCTGAAAAAATGGTTGAGCTGGCGGCAGGCAATCACCCGGCGCATAGATTTCTACATGAAGACATCTGCACATGGCAACCGAATGAAAAGTTTGATCTGGTCATTGCCTGGGACAGTATTTTCCATCTGCCGCTAGCTATGCAAAAGCCCGTTCTGTCAAAGTTATGTGAGAGTCTCACGAGTGGTGGCGTCCTGATGTACACCTTTGGTAATGCCAGCGGTGAGCATACTGACCAGTGGCATAACGAAGATTTCTATTACAGCTCAATTGGCATCAACGGGAATGTTCAGTTGCTGATGGACAATGGCTTAACCATTCTCCACCTTGAGCTGGATCAGTATCCTGAAAAGCATGTGTATGCCATAGCAAGCAGACTATAACGCAATTACAAAGGGCGGGGCCTTGCCTTGTTTCCATTGCACTTTTTTCAACACTGCTGACATGCATAGGTAGCAAGCAGATATAAAATAGTGGGTGTCCGTGGCTTATGCACTGGTCGTAGCATCGTCGGCCCAGTGGCTTCGTTACTTCCTCGCTAATGATCACCAAAAGCAACAAAGGGTTATTGAATGTCTGAGATACACGATCTTGATTCTATTCAAATGGCGCCTGCCCACCTGGAGCGGGAATGGGTGATTACTGTTGACTCACCGGTTGCAGGAGTAGAGCAGGTAATGCGAGCCCTTGGTAATGAGTTGCCGCTGCTGCAAGGGCCTTATGATAATTGTATGTATGTTCGTGAAGGAGGATTTCAGCGGTTCCGTGCACTGGAAGGAGCGCATGCGGGTGCTGAAGGGTCGGTGCAACAAACACCTGCTTCACAAATTGTGTTTTCACTGCCACCGGACAAAGCGCTTTTAGAAAAAGCGTTCGAGGTGATATTTGCGGTGCATGTGAATGAAGAACCGACGATTCGTGTGGCCGAGGTGTGGGGTAGCCGTTCTAAATTTCTGGATGACAAAGATAACCCCAACCGGTACTGGAATCGCCCGGATGCAGAGTCTTTGCACGGGGAGACTGTAGGTTAGAGGTGTTACCGGTGTGGGCAGTCCAAAGCGGTTGCTTGCCCCAAATAAGCGTTACGTGATTTTTGTGGCAAGGAGCTGCTGTCGCGGACTACTGATCTCGGCGTTTCAGTCGATAACGTGCACTGCTGTATGAAGCGCGTATTTCATAGGGCTGCTTTTGCCGACTTCGCCGACAGAAAATGTGGCAGCTGTCACAATTATGCCGTGTTTCGAGGAGTCGACGGAAGAAACGATCGTACAGTTCACTTTACATATGCATCAAATTTGAGACACTCGCTCTCCGATTTGATTCAGAGACGTTGTTAAATGAAAAATCGCCAATTACCGCCTCTTTCGCTTCTTTCCTGTGCCTTTATGTTGTGGGGGTGTAGCGACAATAGTGGAGAGCTGGAGTCAAATCTGTCTGTTGATTCTTCATCAAATAGCGGTACCCAGCAGGCCGTGGTTCAGGTGCAAAGAAGCCCTGTGTTGATTGAGGACGGCCGTTATGTTGTTGCGGCGGAGCGCAAAGTAGAGTTGTTACCCCAACAGGTGAACATTGGCGATAGCCTGCCATATCCCGATCGGGACGGATTCGAAATTAAATCGATCAATTCGGATTTCTGGCCGGATCGGGAAGAGCTTGTAGATGCTAATGCGTCGGGCGTTGTTACTAATCTGTTGTGGTCTAACTGGCAGCCGACCTTTGAAACCAACTGCAGCGACTCGCAAATCAAATTTGAAGGCCAGTGCTTTACGGTTGAAGTCGCTTTTGACCACCAGATTCGATACTGGTCAAACCAGGGTAAAAACATAACCGCTGTATTGTATGGTGTGCCGTCCTGGGCACGTGACAATAGTACCTGTACTGCGTCTACCCCCGAGCTGGGTAAATTCTGTGCGGCTCGCAACCCTGATGACTACGCACGTTTTGCGGCATTGATTGCCGAGCGCTACAACGGCATGAATGGTTTCGGGCGTGTGGTCGATTTTATAATCCACAACGAAGTTAATATGAACCAGTGGTATAAGGTGGGTTGTGGTGGTGGAATTCCGTGCGATCAGGAACAGTGGATAGCTGATTACGCGTCGAACTTTAATGCGGCCTATGACCGGGTAATAGCAATTCAACCCGATGCTCGCGTACTGATGCCTTTTGCACACCAGTTCGATACAAGCTTTGACAATCCCGAAGGCAGCAATCCTATTTTGTCGGTTAAAACTTTCATTCGTGGTGTTCATAGCCGTGCGGAAGGTCGCAAGTGGCGTGTTGCTTACCACCCTTATAACCATCACCTGTCAAGCGCAGAGTCATCGTTTGATGACCTCCCACGGGTGACGTTTGGCAACATCGGCGTTATATCAGGTTGGTTGCGTCAGGAGTTTCCACTGCAACCGGAATCGTGGGAAGTGCATCTGACTGAGAACGGTATCAGCTCGAACGGTCAGTCGGATGAGTACAGTCAGTCGGTAGCGGTTTGTAATTCATACAGAAATGTACTTGGTACGCCGGGTATAGAGAACTACGTCTATCATCGCATGCGTGATAACAACTATGAGGCCGTACGTGGTGCTGCGTTTGGTCTGCACAGGGAAGATGGCACAGCGAAACCGGTATGGGATATCTGGTCAAACATGAGCGGACGCAATGGTGATCAGAACAATCTGGACTGTGGTTTTGAAAATCTGCCGTACACCAAGCTCAGCAGTTTTGCGAACAGTAACGGTGACTATCGAGCATCTACCCGTGTGGTTGGTGATTCCTACAGCGCAGTGAACTCATGGTACCTGATGCGTGATTACACTCAAAACAGTTATATGGCTTACGAGTGTAAGGCAGGTGGTAGTTCGTACATCAGTACCGACATGTATTGTGGTGGTGAGCTTTCCTATGGGCCGGTTGGTTATGTTCACGAGTATGATGCATCCGACAGGGTAGCTCTGTTTACCTGCTCAAACGGTACCCAGGTTTTTACCAGTGATGAGTACGCCTGCGGTAGTCAGGAAGTAATAGAGTTTATTGGCTACGTGAACAAAGAGCGCTAGACTTTACACCGACCAGCCGCACGCAATGTGTGGCTGGTGAAATTAAAAAATGCTGTAAAGCTGTTTGCCCGGAGCCTGGAGAGGCTATCTTCAAGCCCCTGATATTTCAGCAGCATGTTTGTGTGGTTGTAAAAACAAAATCCTCGAAACCAGAATTCCGGTGGCGGGCTGGTCAGGTTCTATTTCTGGCCGCCTTATCAACGGCGCATCGGTATACCCGAAGAGATTCACACAAGCTTGAGCGGCAGCAGCCGTAGTATCGTGTTGAAGGTGTCGTCGTGAGTGTCGTTGATTTTTCCGGCATACACGAACAGGTAAAGCCCATGTATTGCGAAAGCGATTTATAGCTGCTTACGATGAAGTACAATAGGGGTTTGTGTGAGAAGCGGATATTCGGAGTGATTGTATGACCGAGGAAGATGAGTCCCGTATTATCGAAATGGCGTGGGAAGATCGAACGCCGTTTGAAGCCATCGATCGTTTGTACGGAATGACCGAGGCTGAGGTAATCACGTTTATGCGCAGGACGCTGAAGCCCGGTAGTTTTAAGTTGTGGCGTGAAAGAGTTTCGGGGCGTCAAACCAAACATTCAAAGTTACGTGAACCCGGTGTGGCCCGCGGGTATTGTCCGACTCAATATAAACACCGATCCAAATAAGCCTGGTCGCAGTCTTTCGTTATGCTCAGTACCTTTCCGGAGGCAATCGATGATTTCAGCGGTTATGGTGCACGTACCCGATACCGAGGCGGGGCTCCATTGGTATCGTCAGGTGTTTCCGGCGGCCACACTTCAGATTGAACGCGACGGTTTTAAATATCTTCAGGTTGATGACGTAGCAATTGAGGTGGTGGCGGCTGACTCGAAAGTTACGGTCGGGGCGGCGGGTTCGGTTGTTTACTGGGGTACCGATAACTTCACCACGCGGCTGGCAGAACTATTAGCTCTTGGCGCAACCTTATATCGCGGCCCTTTATTGATTAAAAACGATTTGCGAATGTGCCAGGTTTTAGATCCGTTCGGCAATCCTCTGGGTATCCGAGGGCCTGGCTGAAGGAATGAATGACATGCCTATGGGTCGTAGTTAAACGGGCATTTGTATCAGGTAATTTGTGCGGGCCCGTTATGTCTGACAGTATGCAGTGTCACATTCAGAGTGAATCAACGACTGAGGTCAGTAGAAATGGCGGAAGATACTCTTAAGTACGTGAAGGAAGTGGCTATTCGTAATTACACGAATGTCGCATTGTTATTGGTGATGGTAGCCAGCGTATTGTTAGCCCTGAAAAATCCACTGGAGCTGATTCTGCTTAAGTTATGTGTTGTGCCACTTTTTTTCCTGTCAATCGGTGGGTTGCGATCGATCTATAGAGAGCCGATTTATGAGCATAAGCTTACAGTTCGTTCAATTGAGTACACCCTTCTTCAGGGGTTGATCTTCGGGCTCTTTCTGTCGGTTTTATTTTGGACAGGGGGAACGACAGTTGGTGAATTTGTGAGTTTTTTGTGTTTATCGATTGTCCTAATCTGTGCCTGCAACTTTGCTGTTCTGGCATTTAGAACCAAGTCGATTCGCGAGAATAGATAAAATATGGTTATAGCACCGTTCGGGCGGGCTGCTACTATCATCATGTATTCCGATAGCACTCCGGGTTAGCGCGCTACGCAGCAGCGTTAGTGTGGCCGGCAGTGAATCGCTATCGTGAACGCATCCTTTACACAAACCTGACTTGGCACTATTGCCACGCACTCATTATGTCAGAGGCTTTCTGTAAGGAACTGAACCCACAATACAGGAAGACCGTCTTTGCCTATAAAAAGACACCGCAAAAGCACTCAGTTGATAGCGGCGCTCATTACCCTTAGCGCGCTTCTGTTTTGCCCCAACAGTTATTCCGATGTGCAAAATAAAATATGTGAATCGCCCGGGCTTGTAGCTTATGCTGGCTACAACGCTTGCCCTGCCGGATATACCTTAATTATTGATGATCGTTTCGATGCGCTGAATACCGGTATCTGGGAGCGCAGCACAGGCGGATTTCCAGATAACGAATGCAGATTCGTTGATCATCCGGATCGGGTTCGCTTTGATGGTGACGGGAAAATGCGTCTGGTCATGGACGCACTTGATGTGCCTTCCAGTTATAGCCGGCACGAAAAGAAAATGGTGGCAGCGAAGCCTTGCGCCAGCGGCGAGCTACGCACGGTCATCGAGCATGGGCCCTACGGACGGTTAGAGGCCCGTATGAAAAGCCCGAATTCCAGTGGCTATGTTCAGTCGCTGTTTACGTTTCAGTTTTATAAAGACCCGTGGCAGGAAATAGATATAGAGCTGCAGGGAAGGTTGCCCGACTCGGTGAGCACTAACGTGATTACCTCGCACGCGAAGTCCTATGAAGAATGTGATTTGTACAAGTGTACTCACAATACTGAAAAGCACTTGCCATTGAGTTCAAATCATTCAACTGACTGGCACGTCTATACGATCGACTGGCAACCTGAAAAGATAGAATTCCTGGTGGACGGTGATCTTAAGCGGACGGTTACTGCTGCAGACATAAATGCCAATGGTGGTAACTATCCGGATCAGGCTGCCATCATTTTAATGAATTTCTGGCAGCCAGCACAAAAGATTGCCCGGTGGTTTGGCGGTGAATGGTCTTTGCAACAACTACCGTTGGTCGCAGAGTACGACTGGTTTCGATATTACGCACTGGATGAATAAGCCGGTGAGGTTTAAATCACTACTGAAACTTTGCCTTTAACATTGCGTTCCATCACGTAGGTAAGTGCATCTGCGGTGTCTTTCAATTGAAATATCTTATCAACATTGACCGACACTGTACCGGCGTTGTGCCAGTCGAATAACTCTTGCATATTGGCCGCGAATACCTGTGGTTCCTTCCGGACAAAAGTGCCCCAGAAAACACCGACCAGACTGAACTCTTTGACCAGCGCCAGATTGACCGGGAACTTTGGAATCCTGCCTGCTGCAAACCCGATCACCAGATACCGGCCGTTGCGCGCCATGGCACGAACACTGGAATCAAAAATATCGCCGCCAACAGGATCGTATATAACGTCTGCGCCTTTGCCATTGGTGTATTGGCGAATGCCATCCTTTATGTTACCTGTGGTGTAGTTAAACACGTGGTCTGCACCATGTTCACTTGCAAGAGCCAGTTTTTCACTGCTCGATGCGGCTGCAATAACGGTCGCGCCCATTGCCTTGCCAATTTGCACTGCCGCGAGTCCGGTGCCGCCGCCTGCACCCAGCACTACCAGTGTTTCACCCGGCTGCAGCAGGCCACGTTGCTTTAATGCATGGTGCGCTGTTCCGTGTGCTACCAATAAGTTGCACGCCTGTTCTGGAGGAATGTCTGCAGGGGCGTGAATTACCATTCGATGATCAATCACCAGTTGTTCTGCAAAGGCACCATAGGTCGGGCTGGAGCAAATTACCCGATCGCCGGTCTTGAAGCCGCTGCACTGATCACCGGCAAGCAGTACTTCACAGCAACATTCCATTCCGGGTATGAATGGCGTGTCTGGTTTTGCCTGATAGAGCCCCTGCACCAACAGGCCGTCAGGAAAGTTGATGCCGGCGGCCAGCACCTTTAATAGAAGTTCTGTTTCTTTTGCTTCGGGGGTTGCCACTTCCTGGAGCGATAACTTACTTATGTCGCCGTATTCATTACATACGATGGCTTTCATTAAAGTGGTGCTCCGACTTTTGCAATCTGCTTTGCCATGCCGGCCAGCGGCGCGACATATTCATGTATTTTAAGGGCGCGGTCGCTTGATGCATTACCTTCGCGACCACGCTTGGCAACACCTTGTAAAATGGCGGCCAGACGATAAACGCTGAACGACAAATAAAAATCCCAGTGATCAATTTTATCGATTTTGCAGCGCTCACAATAGCGAGTGACGAATTCCTGTTCAGTGGGAATGCCTAGTGCATCCAGGTCTGCGTCGGCAAGGCCGGACATATCCCCGACCTCTGCAGGCATGCGTTGCTGCATGCAATGGTTTGCCAGGTCGGCGAACGGATGTCCCAGGGTTGAAAGTTCCCAATCGAGTACTGCCGAAATTTCCGGTGTGTTTGCATCGTACATCAGGTTGTCGAGCCTGAAGTCTCCGTGCACCAGGGAAACTCTGCCGTCATCAGCCGGTAAGTGATCGTGTAACCAGTCGATCATCCATTCCATGTCATTGATGGTTTCAAATTCCGAGGCGCGGTATTGTTCGGTCCATCGTTTCAGTTGCCGTGCATAGTAGTTCCCGGGTCGACCGAAGTCGCTGAGTCCTATGGGGTCTACATCGGTGCTGTGCAGTTTGGCTAGTACGTGGTTTATCTGATCGTAGATTCTGATCCGATCCTGCTTTGATACTTCCGGGACCGCAGAGTCCCAGAACGTTCTGCCGTTTTTATATTCCATGATAAAAAACTTTGAACCAAGAATATCGGTGTCTTCACATAAGTGCAGCATCTCCGGTACCGGGACGCTGCTGTCTTTTAGCGCTTTCATCACGCGGTATTCACGATCTACTGCATGCGCAGACTTCAAAAGCACACCTGGTGGCTGCTTTCGAAGTACATAAGTGCCGGATGATGCGCTGATTTTAAACGTCGGGTTAGATTGTCCCCCGCTGAATTTCTCAGCGCTTAAGGGGCCTTTAAATCCATCCAGTTTGCCGTGCAGGTAGTCCGCAAGTGCGGACTCATCAATACTGTTGATGCCGTCTGTCATGAGGCAGTGTGTCGCTTGATCAGATTGCGGCCCAATTGATTGATATGAACCTGATCAGGACCGTCGACAATTCTGACAATACGCGCATACAGGTAACTGTCGGCCAGAATGGTGTCCTGACTGACGCCCGCTGCACCGTGCATTTGAATGGCGCGATCGGTGACTTTGCAGGCCATGTCTGGTGCGACAATTTTTATCATGGCGATAAGCTCTTTGGCGGCCTTGTTCCCATACCTGTCCATTTGGTCTGCAGCCATGAACGTCAGCAGGCGGGCTTGTTCAATCTCACAGGCAGACAAGGCGATCTCTTCACGGATTTTTCCCTGCTCGCTTAGCTTTTTGCCAAAAGCCACGCGTGAGTCGGCGCGCTTGCACATGATTTCAAGGACGCGCTGAGCCCGACCGATTAACCGCATGCAATGATGTATGCGACCAGGGCCAAGTCGCCCTTGCGCGATTTCGAAACCACGTCCTTCGCCAAGCAGTAAATTTTCAGGTGGCACTCTGACGTTGTCGAACACGACTTCTGCATGGCCTTCCGGGGCGTCATCGTTACCGAACACCTGCATCGGGCGCACGACCTTAACTCCGGGTGTGTCCATTGGTACAAGAATCATGGACTGTTGTTTGTGCCGGTCCGGATTGTCCGGGTCGTTCTTGCCCATCACGATCATAATTTTGCAGCGTGGATCGCAGGCACCGGAGATATACCATTTGTGTCCGTTAACAACATATTCGTTGCCATCGCGAACAATACTGGTTTGTATGTTGGTAGCGTCGCTTGATGCAACGGCTGGCTCGGTCATGGCGAATGCAGATCTAATTTCGCCTTCGAGTAGCGGCTTCAGCCATGTGCTTTTTTGCTCTTCTGTGCCGTAGCGTGCGAACACTTCCATGTTGCCGGTATCGGGGGCGCTGCAATTAAATATTTCACCGGCAAATCTTGATCGGCCCATTAATTCACATAGGGGGGCATATTCAAGATTGTTTAGTCCGTAGCCATAATCGTCTGAGTCAGGTAAGAAGAAATTCCACAGCCCCTGTGCTTTCGCCTTTGCTTTAAGTTCTTCCAGCAGTGGTGGAATTGACCACCTGTCGTCGGCGTTGTCGATAGAGGCTTGCAGCTCTGTTTCTACCGGATACAGGTTGTCCTGCATAAACTGATCGACTTTATCAATGAGCCCCTGTGTTTTTTCGGTGTGTTCAAATTGCATGGGATTTATCCGTTAGATGGTCGTGGTAAGTGCTGTTGACTATGAGTAAAGTAACAGCGCCAGTTGTTCTGCGATAAAAGCGGGTTTCGGTTGATCGCGTATTTCAACCTCAGAGGTATACGTCACCAGCACGCCTTGTGATTTTTCTTCTACTGTTTTCACTTTCATATGCAGTCTGATATCAGAGCCGCTGGGTACAGGTGTTAAAAATCGCACTCGATTGAGCCCGTAATTCAGTACAGCGCGATCACCGATGTGAGGCCGCGTTAGCGAGCTACCCAAATGTGATAGCAAAGACAGACTCAGGAATCCGTGAGCTATGGTGCCGCCGAGTTTCTGCGTCGCCGGTGCCTGCGGATCAATATGGATCACCTGATGATCAAGGGTGGTGTCGGCGAAGTTATCGATTCGTTGTTGGTCGACGGTAAGCCAGTCTGTGGTGCCGAGATCTGTATTGACCAGGCTCTGCCAGTGGCTTAATAGTTCTTCATTTTGCACTGGTTTTCCTCACGTGTGCGATCAGTGTTACTCAGGATGCGCTTTTACTTAGGAATTTTTCAAGGTTATTTTTGAATTCTTCTGTTTGCATCAGACGACCGAACTCCTCGCCTTCGCGATTGATTATCTCAAGCATGTGTTGTTTTCGGCTGTTCAGCAATCTGCGCGATGTACGCAGCGCGTCTGCCGGTTTGCCGGCAAGTTTTTTGGCGACTGCATCAACGGTGCTGTCGAGTGATTCGGAATCCACCAGTTGGTTGACCAGGCCGAATCTCTCTGCATCAGTGGCGGATAACGGCTCGCCCAGTAGTAGCATTTGTGCCGCGCGGTGATGACCTAATACGGCCGGGAACGTTTCTGATGAACCGAACTCAGGACACACACCCAGATCGGCAAACGGGGCGTGAAAGCTGGCACCCTGGCTGGCATAGATCAGATCAAAGTGGAACAGCATGGTGGTGCCGATGCCAATCGCTGCACCGTCCACTGATGCAACAATTGGCTTTTCGCAACCGAGTATCGCTTTCATCAGTAAAAAGGGGGAATCGAAACGACCGCCACCTTGCGCAAGGGCGGCGGCAAAGTCGCCCAGGTCATTGCCCGCTGTAAAAATACCCGGTGTGCCCTTGATGACAATCACGCGGCAGGTATCGTCAGCATTGGCTTTTTCAAACCCTTCGGTGAGAAGGGTGTACATTTCGCGATTCAATGCGTTGAGTTTTTCCGGGCGGTTTAGGCCCAGGGTGCATATAGCGCCATTCATACTGCTGGTGACAGCGGACATTAAAGAACTCCGATGGTGATTAGTTGCGGCTTAGTTTTTTTAGACTGTCTGCGTATTCTTTTTCCAGTCGCTCACACAATTGTGCCACGGATGGGGTGTCGTAGATATTGCCGGCACCGTGTCCGGCGGACCAGATAGTTTTCCAGGCTTTTGCTTCGTCGCCCAGTTCTTTACCCAGATCGATATCCGGATCAGTGGCAGCCTTCAGGTCAATGCCATTTTGTAGCAGGCTGTCGGCTAGAAAGTTGGCGGGAATACCGGATACCTTTGGTGTGTATACGATGTCTTCAGCGCCGGCTTGGATCAGCATTTGTTTGTAGTCCGGTTCGGCAAGGCTTTCTTCGGTGGCAATAAAGCGCGTACCCATGTAGGCCAGATCCGCTCCGGCGGCCTGTGACGCCAGAATCTGCGCGCCGTTGGATATGGCACCGGATTGAATAACGCATGTATCAAATTCACGTTTTATTTGTTCAATGAAAGCAAACGGGTGCAATGTGCCTGCATGACCACCGGCACCGGCGGTGACCAGTATCAAACCGTCGGCGTTGGCCTGCATGGCTTTCTCTGCGTGGCGCATGTTGGTGACGTCATGAAAAACCAGGCCGCCATAGCTGTGTACCGCGTCGACTATTTCCGACACAGCGCCTAGTGATGTGATGACGATGGGAACCTGTTCGTCCACGGTGACTTTTAAGTCGGCCTCTACCCGTGGATTGGTTTTGTGCACAATCAGATTAATGCCGAACGGCGCGGCGTCAGAATGATTGGCCAACGATGCTTTGATTTGATGCAACCACTGTCGATAGCCTTCTGTGGTGCGCTGATTAAGCGCCGGAAACGTACCGGCAATACCGTTAACGCAGCATTCGCTGACAAGGTCCGGCCCGGACACCAGAAACATGGGCGAGGCGATAACGGGCAGTTTCAGGCGACCTTCAAGTTGCGCTGGCAATGACATAACGGGATCCTGTTGAGTGGTGCTGATAGTATATGCTAGTGGGTTGTGCGGTCCCGTACGTTAACTAAAGGATAAACATTGCTACACATTGCCCTGCATTTTATTGTGCCCTTGCTGGTCGCTTTTGTCATTTTTAGAAGTACCTGGCAACGTGCATTTGGATTAATGCTTACGGGGCTTGCAATTGATATCGATCATTTACTGGCAAACCCTGTGTATGACCCGCTGCGTTGCAGTATCGGGTTTCATCCTTTGCACAGTGAAATTGCGATCGGAATTTATGCTGTGTTGTTTGTTATCTCTTTACCGCACAGTCTCGGCAAGCAGTTGTTTGGCCACTATCGGTCCGCGATCAATCTGGTGTCAATCGGACTGGTGATACATATCGGCCTTGATGCTTCTGATTGCATTTTTTAGTCAATGCTGATTATTTGATTTAGTTTTACAGCGGTGCATCCTTAGCTGCTGATGTGTCGAGCATGTCCTCGAAAAACCAGGCGGCCAGCTCGTGGCGTCCGGCAACGCCTGCTTTGCGATACACGTTAGCTGCCTGCTGGCGAACTGTTTTTTCGCGGGTGTCTCTGATTTCTGCCACCTCACGGAAACTCAAGCCTTTGAGCAGGCCGAGGACAACGTCCTGCTCACTGGCAGTTAGCCGCCATTCGTTGAACTGCTTTTGCATGACTTCACGATACTGTGTGGCCAGCTGGCTGCTTGATGCATCCAGTGCCTCCAGTTGTCCGCGGGCGTTATCAAGTTGACCTTGTAATTGGCCAAGTGCCTTTTGTTGAACGCGGTAGTCAATAACGAACAACCCGACAATAAAGCCACTAATCAAAAACAATCCGACATCATCCAGCATGTCTGTGGCGGACTGTCCCTGTATGAACTCTGCAGTGATTTCGGCGGCACTCGTGCCGAACACCAGCAGAGCAAAACAGAAATAAATCAAACGACGGTGGGGTATTCGGTCAATCCAGTGTTCCACTAACTAATTCCTGAAAGTTTAAATAGGACAATACCTTACGAGTGTGGGACAAATGCCCGATCAGGTATTTGGGACAAATGTCCTGTGCAGATACGCGGGTCTGTGACATCTGCCCAATGGTGTTGTAAGTGAACCGGGTCGAGACTGTTGGTGACGCAGCAAGATTCCTAATTTCCTGACGATTCCGGAGTTCATCATGTTTCACTTAGTTGTCCGTTCACTATACCTTGTGCCCCGTACACCAGCCACATGCAGAGCGGTGCTATTCGCTGCAAGTTCGATGATTGCCGTGGGGTGTGATGGATTCACCGCCACATCGGTTGAATTTACGCAGGCCGATATCGAAGCAGTTGGTGCTGTTCAAACGCTGGAAGTCCAGGGCCGTGTAATCAGTTCGTTGCCGCTAGAGCCTGTGATTGTTGATGACCGGCAGGCCGAGCTCGGGCGGTTGTTGTTCTGGGACCCGATACTTTCCGGAGACAGGGATGTTGCCTGTGGGACTTGCCACCTGCCCGAGCTTGCCTACACCGACGGTCAGCCGCGCTCTATCGGTGTAGGTGGCAGTGGTCGCGGTCCTGCCAGATTTACCAGTCAGGGCGTTAAAGTTAAACGCAATGCGCAAACGGTGTTAAACACAGCCTGGAACGGCATTAATGAATTTGGTGTTTTTGATCCGGAAAGCGCGCCGATGTTTTGGGACAATCGGTCGCAGTCACTGGCGGCTCAGGCACTTGAGCCTGTTAAGTCTCACGAAGAAATGCGTGGCGACAACCTGACTGAACAGAACGTGGTCCAGGAGATCGAGTCGCGGCTGAATGCGCTTTCGCTTTATCGACAAAAATTTAGCCAGGCCTTTGGTACTAGCGTCATTACCATCAATGAGGTAACCCACGCGCTTGCCGCCTTTCAGTCTACGCTTGTAGCGAATGACAGCCCGTTTGATCGTTGGATGCGTGGCGAGGTGAGCAGCATGACCGACAGACAGGTGTCTGGTATGCAGGAGTTCGTGATTGCAGGTTGTGCGGACTGTCATAGCGGCCCGTTGTTCTCCGATTTTGAGACTCATGTTCTGGGGGTGCAGGAGGGGGCCGGTCTGATCACTGCTGATGACGGTGATGGTCGTTTTGCGTTTCGAACGCCAACACTGCGGCAGCTGAAATTCACCGCGCCTTATTTTCACGCAGGGCAATTCTCAACACTTAGTAGAGCGCTTGATTTCTATGACGAGCCACGCCGGTCTGCGAATCCGAATGTTGAATCAAGCAGTCTTGATCCAGAATTGCTGGAAGTGCCAGAGATGGATGGCGGGCGTGCAGCCATAATTGCAAGCTTTCTTGACGCGCTTAATGATGATTCGTTTGATCGTCGTATACCGACGACTGTACCGAGTGGCTTGACTCCGGGCGGGTTTATTACGGCAGACTAAAGAGCGATGCCGCAATTCTGACGGAACAATCGGATGCGTCGTCCCGGGTGGCAGGGTAACTGCACAATGCACCACGCTGAATAAAAAACCGATGCTGTAACCCTGCTAGCGACCCGATGAATAACGACAAAAGAGACTACGAAGACGAGCGAATTCACCGCGCTGCCAGAAAGAAAATGATCAGTGCAGAACTGGAAGATTTTCTCCGCTATCTGAATTCGCCGTGGCATATCGTGTGGCGGAATATTCTGGTCGGTCTGGCGCGAGGTTTAGGTGCGGTGTTTGGCGCGACCGTCGTT
This sequence comes from Laminaria ephemera, assembly GCA_036873875.1. NCBI lineage: Eukaryota > Phaeophyceae > Laminariales > Laminariaceae > Laminaria > Laminaria ephemera. Next base: position 30,001 of record JAYJMJ010284437.1, read on the forward strand.
GTGGGGCTAATGATCTGGGTGCTCAAGATTTTTGTCGATATCCCGCTCATTGGTAGCTATGCGAAAGATATGCGTGCACGCGTAAGTGATGTGGTGGAAGAAACGCGATACTCCGATGATTTTGAACGGATGCAGTCGACGCTTGAGAGAATAGATTTACGCTTGAAAGAGCAGAACGAATTACTGCAGGGGCTTGCAGAAAAGTAGAACGTTTGTAAAACGGGTGCGGCTTTCCGCCACACCCTTCTATCATTGCAATTTTCAGTCACTGACGCGTTGCGGCTTGGCGAGCACCCCCCGCAGAAACATCGGTGCAACAAAGCCCAGCACAGCAGCTATCCAGAATCCGATAGCGATCGGTGATGAGAACAGATACATCAGGTCACCGTCACCAATAACCATGGCGCGCCTTAGTGCATCTTCCATGTGACCACCCAATAAGATCCCCAGAATGACAGGTACAGTAGGCACATCAAGCTTTCTTAGTACATAGCCCAACAAGCCGAAACCAACCATCAGAATTAAGTCGAAGTAACTGCCGGACAATGAATAGATTCCAACAAAGGAAATCATTGTGACTCCGGGTAGCAGGATCCATGGTGGCACTTGTAGAATTCGTACAAACACTCTGACCATAGGCACGTTCATCAGCAGCAGCACTACGTTTGCTATCAACAGTGATGCGATCAATCCCCAGACAACTTCGGGTCTGTCGGTAAACAGGGTAGGTCCGGGTGTGATGTTCAGGGTCATCAGCAGTGCCAGAAGTACCGCTGTGGTGCCGGAGCCGGGCACACCCAAAGTCAGCATTGGCACAAGTGCGCCGCCTGCAGCTGCATTGTTGCCAGCCTCTGGTGCGGCAACACCTTTGGCGACACCGGTTCCGAAGCCGCCATCTTTACCGGCAATGGATTTCTCTGACATATAGGCCAGAAAGCTACCCAGTGAAGCGCCGGCACCGGGAAGTATTCCGGCAATAAAACCAAGTAAGCTGCTGCGTAGCATGGTCCATTTGGTTGCCATAATATCACCCCACGGGATGCGTACTTTTTCAACCTTTACACCGATCGACGAGCCCTTGCCATGGCCTTCGATAAAAAAGAACACTTCAGCAATTGCGAACAGACCAACGATGGCCACAAGAAAATCAATACCATCCATCAGGTGCATATTGCCAAACGTAAACCGCGGCAGGCCGGAGTTATTGTCAACTCCGATCATCGCGATGCCTAAACCCAGACATGAAGCTATCGCCGCCTTTGCCTGATTGTTTGATGCAACACCGCCAAGTGTGCAGAACGCCAGCAGATACAGTGCGAAATATTCTGCCGGCCCGAATAGATACGCCACACGTGCCAGCATAGGTGCAAGCAATAACAGTCCGATGGTCGCCAGCAGAGCACCGACAAAAGAGGCCACGCCGGACAACACCAGGGCGTGACCGGCACGACCTTGTTTTGCCATCGGATAACCATCAAGTGTGGTCATCAGTGCGGGCTCGTCACCCGGTATGTTAAGTAGTATTGAGCTGATACGGCCGCCGTACATAGCGCCGTAATAAACACTTGTCATAAGAACAAGCGCTGATGTGGCATCCAGTCCCAAGGTAAAGGTGATCGGGATCAGTATGGCGACACCATTTGAAGGCCCGAGTCCGGGAAGGGCACCGATGATTGTCCCCAGGAAACAGCCCACCACCGCCAACATTAACGTGTAGGGCGATAGCGCGATGGAAAAACCCATCGCCAGATTGTTTAAGATTTCCATTAGTTCAGCCAACCTTGTGGTAGTGGTACAAGGCCCAGTCCCAATGCATATTTAAATAACAGGAACAAGCCGATTGATAAGGCCAGTCCAGTGATAATTGCATTCATTGCTTTAGGTGATATCTGATAGCTGAGAATCGCCGCTGTAATGGCGGTGGGTATCAGAAATCCAAGTGGCTTCAGCGCGTACGCATAGGCCACCAGCACCACAACGGCCAGCAGAATTGAAAGAAGCGTTTTGCCAACTGGCCATGCAGGGTCGGGGTCAGGTTTAAGCATCATGACCAGGCCACTGATTCCGGCCACTACGCCAACGGCCATTGGAAACGCTTTTGGTCCAACGGGGTCTGTCAGAAAGCTGGTTTGAACCTGAGTGGCGCTTGCAATAAATGCAAGCGCCGTCAGTAATACAACCAGACCAAATATCCGGTCGCTAATCATTACTGAATAACACCTATGTCTTTAGACAGTTGGCGAACTTCAGAAACAACACCGTCGATGTAACTTTGAAAATCACCACCGACCTTAGTGAAAGGGGCAAGGCCATTGGCAGCCATTGCTTCTTTCCATTCGTCGCTGTCAGCAACTTGCTGCAGACGTCCTGCCCACATGTTGAAGGTGTCATCGCTTACGCCTTTAGGGACGTACAGACCACGCCAGTTTACAGCGACTACGTCAAAACCCTGTTCTTTGGCAGTAGGGATGTCGTCAAATCCGGGTACGCGAGCATCAGCAAGAACGGCCAGTGCACGAACGTCACCTGACTTAAGGAAGCCGACGATTTCTGACATGTCGCCAGTCATCGCCTGAGTGAAGCCACCGATTGTCTGAGTGATCGCATCTGCACCACCGTCAACACCAATGTACTTTACTTTTGTGATATCAGTGAAGCCTACGCGCTGCAGTAACATCAGTGGCTTAAGGTGATCAAAACCACCTACCGCTGAACCGCCTGCGAAAGCGACAGAGCCGGGGTCGGCTTTGATTGCTTCAAGTAATTCGCCCAGAGTTTTGAACTCACTATCCTTAGCAACGACGATGACACCTGGATCAGCACCGATAGCACCAACGAATCGAACCTGATCTGCCGTCATACCAGCGTAAGCGTTTTGCGCCAGGCGAGTAGAGGTGGCAGAAGAAGCAGCAACAATCAGATCAGCGTCGTCGTTACGTTCTGAAACGACGTGGTTATACGCCAGGCCGCCACCGGCACCGGCCATGTTGGTCACCTGAATAGGTTTATCCACAGCGCCGATATCGAACATGATTTTACCGATGGTGCGGCAAGTGAAGTCCCAGCCACCGCCCGGGTTAGCCGGTGCAATACACTCGGCAGCGTTGCCGTTACCGACCATGCCAAGGCTTAGCAGAACGCCAGCAGCAATAGATTTATTGATAGGAAATTTCATTATTCTCTCCAGTATGATGAAGGCCTGCCAGGTCCGGCGTTGTTGTTACGTCCTTAAGGTTGACCAGGCCAAATGTGAGCAATGCCCGATGATCGAACCTTGCAAATGGTATGGTTTCATGAAAATCTGTCATCAACCTGTCATAGCCCCAATCAACCCTGAAAAATGCGATTTCTGTTAGTTGAAGACAACTCGGACCTTGCGATGTCCGTCAGCGAGCGTCTGAAACTTGACGGTCACGCTGTCGACTGGGCGGCCAACCTGCAAACCGCCGATGCGTGTCTGGCGGGTGCATCCTACGATCTGATTTTGCTGGATATCATGTTGCCTGACGGCGACGGGCGCGATTTTCTAAAAACCCAACGATTAAAAAAGCGTGACACCCCGGTCATCGTAATGACTGCCCGAAGTGCTGTGTCTGACCGGGTTGACCTGTTGGATATCGGCGCTGATGACTACGTGACAAAGCCGTTTGATTTCGCCGAACTAGAGGCACGCTGCAGGGCAGTGTTGCGACGCCGTGGAGGTTCTGCACAGAACACCATCAGCTTTGGCGGAATGGTGTTCGATTCTTTGTCTGCAACCATTATGGTGTCTGGTGAAACCCGTGAGCTTCGTAATCGTGAGCTGCGCTTGCTTGAAATTTTGTTGTCATCGCCTAAGCGTATTTTTTCAAAAACACAGTTGTGTGATCGACTGTTTTCCTATTCCGAAGAATCATCTGAAAACGCGATTGAAGTGTATGTCGGGCGGCTGCGTAAAAAGCTTGAAGGGTGTGAAGCCCGAATTGAAACGGTGCGTGGTGTCGGGTACCGGATAACGTCTGGATGAAACATGGTGGCCTATCGTCCGGCTCGTTGGGGCGACGACTACTCTTACAACTGTTGCTGGTGGCAGCGGTTTTGTCAGCGTTACTTTATCTGGCGGTCAGATCCGTTGCGAATCAAGCGGCGGTGGCGACCCACGACAATATACTGGGTGCGTCTGCAACATCAATAGCGGAACAACTGAGTTCATCCGATGACGGGGTCGTGATTGATATCCCGTATTCTGCTTTTTCTATGTTAGGTGCCATCAGCGAAGATCGCGTTTTTTATCGCATCGATTCTGATGATTCTACGGTGACTGGCTACGAGGATTTACCCAGGCCGAATGTGCTGCCTACGTTGCAATCCCCGTATTATTATTCCACACGATTTCGTGGCGCCAAAGTGCGGGCGGTGGCGTTAAAACGTGTAATACCGGTGAACAATAAACCCGTGCATGTGTTAGTCATGGTGGCGCAGACACGTCTTGGACAGGATTCGATAACGGCAAGAGTGGCCAACACAGCGGCGGCACTTGGCGTTGGTTTTTTTGTGGTGGCCGGGTTGATGAGCTGGCTTGCGACACGCAGTACAGTTAAACCGCTGCACATGGTAGCTGATGCGATAGGCCGTCGCGGTGCTCACGATCTACGTGCGCTGAAATCACCAATCCCGTCTGAGCTGGAACCACTGGTCAATTCACTAAATGATTTTATCGTCAGGCTTCGGGAAGCGTTGCACCGCACAGAAACGTTTATGGCAGAGGCTGCCCACCACGTTAGAACCCCGTTGGCCACAGTGAGAACGCAGGCAGAAATTGCCTTGCGACAGGCGGAAACAGATGCCAGTCGAAAAACGTTGCACTCGGTGATCAGGGCAGTGGACGAGAGTTCACGATCAGCGTCGCAATTACTGGACTATGCGATGATCACTTACCGGTCCGAACAACTTTCGCGGGACAGGTTCGATTACAGTGCACTGGTGTTTGATGTGATGAGGGTGTTAAGTGCTACCGCTGAGTTAAAAGATGTCGCGCTGGAAGCTACGGTAGAGCCGGGTGTGGAGTTTTCCGGAGACCGCATTCTGATTGAAAGCGCTCTGCATAATCTGCTTGATAACGCGATTAAATATTCGCCCGAAGACAGCACCATTTCGCTGCACTTAAAGCGACACAGCGATAAAGTGGAGTTTACAATTTGTGATCAAGGACGAGGTCTGGCAGGTATTAATCAATCTGCTCTGACGGTGCGGTTTCAGCGCGGAAACAACGTGAAAGATATTGTTGGTTCCGGCCTCGGGTTAACTATTGTCGAGCATGTAGCAGAAGTGCATCGCGGTAGCTTTGAAATATCATCAAGACAAGGGGGTGGTACTTGCGCATCATTAACGCTGTAGTTCTGGGCTTTATTATGATCAGCAATGCCATGGCGTTCGAGCGTGAAGATGAACGGCTATTTGCTGTTGACAACAGCCGTAGTGAATTACGTATTCTGTCTAACACTGATCTCGATTATTTTGAACCATTGATACTTGCGTATCAGAAGCGTAACCCGAATGTGTCGGTGTTATATACCGTGGCTTCAAGTAAGGAGCTTTTCACCGCCATCAACGATGAACAGGCGGAATACGATGTTGTTATATCGTCTGCTATGGATCTGCAGATGAAGCTGGTCAATGATGGTCTGGCGCAGCCTTATGATTCTGACGTTGCCGATGACATGCCAGAGTGGGCGCGGTGGCGAAATCTATTATTTGCATTTACGCAGGAGCCAGCGGTGTTGTTGGTATCGCGTGCCGGTATGAGTGGATTGAAGTTGCCTGAGAACCGGCAGGAACTGATTACCTTGTTGCGCGATCACCCGGACCACTTCAAGGGCAGGGTAGGGACTTATGATCTGCGTACTTCGGGGGCGGGTTATTTGTTTGCCACTCAGGACTCTCGCCAGAGTGACATGTTCTGGCGGCTTGCCGAGGTAATGGGGGCGTTAAATCCCAGGCTCTATTGTTGTTCATCAGCGATGATCGATGATCTGAAAACAGGAGAAATAGTCCTGGCCTATAACGTTGTGGGGAGCTATGCCTCTGCGGTGCTCGAAGATGACAGTGATGGTCTGATTGCACCACTTACCGATTACACGCATTTTATGTTGCGTACTGCCTTAATTCCCGTAGCAGCGAAGCGTCCGGAACTGGGTGGGTTGTTTATCGACTTCCTTATCGATGCGCAGGGGCGGCGTCTTATAAGTGACGTTGCCGGCTTGCCGCCAATCGACAGTGAGGCACTGGCCGGGTCTCAACATTTCAGGCCGATCACCCTGGGGCCGGGGTTACTTGTCTATCTAGATAAGATCAAGCGCCGGCAATTCCTGAAGGAATGGGCTGATGCGATGGTGCAACCGTAACAAGCTGAGTAGGTGCTATTCGATGCTGTCTATAATTGGATCCGGACAATACTCCCGCCTTTTACAATCGCGACAATGGTGGCCCAGATAGAGTTCGTCGACCCAATCCATAAGCTGTGCAATGTGGTTTTTGTCATCGAATAGAAATCCGGCTTCAAAGTTTCGCTTGTGCTCGCTCTTTGCGCCAATGCCGGCACCGGTCAGATTTGCCGAGCCGACAAACGCCTGCACACCATCTATGATGATCGCCTTGGTGTGTACGCGGGGACATAGCACCCGCTCGAACAATTCATTGCTGACGAGTGCTTCATATTCGTCAAAGTCCTCGCGAAATCTGGGGCCGGGTTCTTTGGCATGGATTAAGCGTACAGACACCCCCCGTTCTACCAACGCGGCAAGCACCGCTAGAAAGGGTTTGAATCCGGAATCGGTCTGGACATGTAAATCTTTGATGTCAGCGGTTGAAATCCACAGGAACTGTCTTGCGAGTGGAACTCGTTTAATGAGAAACTCTGTGTAGATGTCACGGTTCAAAAGTAGTTGATGCACGGCTGTCTCTGTTTGTTGGTTGCCTGAGGCAGGAACGAATTGCTGTTAGCGGCGACGTTAGGACAACATGGCATGCTTGCGACTAGTACTATAATACATTGTTCGGGTGACAAGCAGGTAGGTGAGCCCCCTTTACTCATGAGGCGATGGTGTAACTTAACGAAATGACTACGCATAAGGCTCCAAACACCATCTCAGGTCTCATATTTTTATTGCTCGCGTGTCGATTTATCTGGCGCAAAGATTACCTGGTACCTGTAATGGTCAAGTGTGTCGCCTGGTTGGTGACACCGCCAGCTCGATCACGCAATCAGTGCGGGGTAACTTCCGCTGAGTGGCTAATCCTCAATAATACCGGAGCGCTGCAATGTTGACCGGGCGTCAAACCAGAATTACCGTAGCGCTGCTTTGCGGTTTTCTGTTTGCGGTACCAGGCTATGCTGAAAAGAGCAGTCTGCCCGTCGGCAAAGCCCCCGTGCAAGATCCGGTGTCATTTATTGCAAGTGTAGTGAGTGTTATCAGCGGTGATCGGATAGAGGTTGTTTTGCCATCCGGTAAGCAGGTTATTGTTGTGCTGGCTGGATTACAGGCTCCCGCTCCTGACAGCCTGTACGGCGAATTATCTCATCGATGGCTTAGTAGTCAGCTAACCGGTCAGGTGGTGGCTGCAGAGTGTCAAAGTACAGAATTTGCTGAATATGAGTGCACTGTGTTTCCGGATGACAGAAACATTAATGTCGTCAGCTTGTATCATGGTTTGTCGGTCTGCAATGGACGCGGTTCGGTGTTGCACAACAAGTCGTTTTATAAACACTACGAGCATCTCGCACAGGCTAATAAGTCCGGCTTGTGGCAATTGCCTGCAGCTATTGAAGACCACACTCACTGATCGTCATTATTGACAACCCTGCGTTGGCCGGTGATAGTGGAGCGCCCGGTAGTCAGGCATCGCTATGTTTAAAAAGTCGACTCTGAAGTTTCTTCGCGAACTCGAAAAAAATAATAACCGGGATTGGTTTGAAGCCAATAAGAATCGCTATGAGAGCGATGTTCGGGAGCCTGCTCTGGCCTATATTGAGGCTATGGCCCCGCATCTGGCTAAAGTGTCAGATCATTTTATCGCCAGTCCGAAGAAAGTGGGTGGCTCGTTGATGCGGGTTTATCGGGACGTGAGATTTTCTAAAGATAAAACTCCCTATAAAACCAACATTGGAATTCAATTCCGGCACACGGCTGGAAAAGATGTTCATGCGCCTGGTTTTTACATGCACATTGAGCCTTCACAGGTATTTGTGGGGGCGGGAATCTGGCGGCCGGATTCGCCAACACTCAACAATATGCGTTTGCACATTGATGAAAATCAAGCCGAATGGAAAAAGCTTAGTAAAGCGATCAACGCTAAGGGCTTTGGTCTGCAAGGAGAGTCACTGAAAAGGCCTCCCAAAGGATATGATGCAGAACATCCCTTGCTGGAAGATCTAAAGCGCAAAGACTTTATTGCAGTTCAGGATCTTAAAGCATCGATGATAAGTGATGCTGACTTTGTAAAGCAGTCGGCAAAATTGTTCACGGCAGCCAAACCGCTGGTCAAGTTTATTTGTGAAGCAAATGATCTGGACTATTGAGACTGCTTTAAGGGTCTACTGGCAGTAGACCGTTCTTAACTAAAATAAATTTTCTCGACGAATCAGTTTACTTCACGAATTGGCTTCAATGCCGCCCTGATTGTTAGTGCCTGAGCTTATACCGTTGTATTTTCCCGGTTGCTGTTTTTGGCAGTTCTGTACAGAACTCTATCCAGCGGGGGTGTTTCCATAGTTCAATATTATCGCGAACAAATTCTTTCAGCTCATCGGCGAGTTGGTCGCTCGCAAGACTGGCGTCTGTAAGAACGACATACGCAAAGGGCTTCTCGTTACCGTTGTTGTCTTTGTTCGGTACTACGGCCGCTTCTAAAACACTTTCATGTCGGATAAGTGCTGACTCGACCTCGAATGGTGAAACCCAGTTGCCACCGGATTTGAACATGTCGTCGGTGCGACCACAGTAGACATAGTAACCATCTTCATCGCGATAGTATTTATCGCCGCTCCAGGTATCAGCGCCAACGAACGTAGCGATCGATTTACTACGCAGATTCCAGTAGCTGCTGGCTGCTGATTCTCCGCGCACCACCAGTTCACCGATTTCACCGGGCGCGACCTCGCTGCCGTTTTCGTCGCATAGTCTGATCTCATAACCCGGTACAGGTACACCTGAACTGCCGTATCGAATATTGCCCGGAGCGTTGCTCACGTAGATGTGCAGCATTTCGGTTGAGCCAACACCATCAAGTACTTCGGTGTTGAATCGTTCCTTCCAGCGGTTGCCGATATCGGCCGGGAGTGCTTCACCAGCTGAAATACATACTCTAAGTGAATTTGCACCGTTGTCAGTGTTGTTGTCCGGGTTGGCGAGCATGGCAGCATATAAAGTAGGTACACCACAGAAGATGGTAGGTTTGTGGGTTCTTATAATGTCCATGACGGCGTCAGGGGTGGGGCGTCCTTCAAGCAGCACCGCTGTTGCACCCACAAACAAAGGGAACGTCATGCCATTGCCAAGACCGTAGGCAAAGAATAATTTGGCGGCCGAATAGATGACGTCGGATTCAGTAATACCCAAAACGTTTTTACCATATTGCAGCCCCGTGGCGTAGAGGCTCTGGTGCCGATGTAGTACCCCTTTCGGGTTGCCGGTGGAGCCGGAGGAATACAGCCAGAAGGCCACATCGTCGGCATAGGTTTCGGCATTTTTTGCAGCGGGCTTTGCGTTGTCGATCAGATTGTTAAAAGCCAGGTGTTCAGGGTGCGATTGTTCTGTGCCGACCACCACTACTTTTTCAAGGTGCGGAAGGCTTGACAGTATCGGTTCGAAGACAGGCAGCAATGCGCTACTGACAAACAATACCCGGGCGCGGCAGTCGCGAAGAATATAGTCGTAGTTTTCAGTGACCAGAAGAGTATTCAGTGCGACCGGTACAACACCTGCCTTGATAGCGCCCCAGAACACAGAGTGGAAGTCTCTGGTGTCATGCATGGCTATGGCGATTCTGTCTTCCTGTCGCAGCCCGAGTTCCGTCAGAGCGCCAGCGGTTTGTGCGACGTTTTGTGCCAGTTGCCCGTAGCTGCATTCACCAGCGTTATCGACGATAGCGATCTTGTCAGCCCGGTGTTCTTGCAGGTGGCGGTCGATGAAAAAGTCGCAAGCGTTGAATTTTTCCGGCATGTGTCTCTGTCCTGAACGGCGTGTGATCGAACCTGAAACATACACTTTCTCAATGCCGCTGCCAACGCTGGCCGCCGGCGCCCTGTTTTCTGAAATCGAGCCACTAAAGGAAAGAAATTATCTGCTTAAGCGAATAAACTGTAGGAAATAGAACAAGGGATTCCAGATGAGCGATCAATTCTCTTTACGCGCCAGAGTCGAAGGTGGGGGCACGCCCGCGTTAAGTGATTGGGGGGCCGACTGTGAATACGGTGTGCTGAAAGATATTCTGCTTGGACCCGCTGATCACTATCAGTGGCTGGAGACCAGCTCTGTGTCTAAAAAGAGTATCCGCAGACAGCTTCCATTTGATGCAGCGGTGGCCCGCAAGCAGCATGCAGAGATGGTTGCAGCCTATGAGTCTGCCGATGTGCAATGTCATTTCCATGCGCCCGATCCAGAGCTTCGGTATCACATTTTTGCTCGCGATTCGTCGGTGATGACACCTTATGGAGCAATAATTACCAGCATGGCTAACTGGTGGCGGCGGGGGGAGAACTATCGCGCGATAGAAACCTACCAGCGTCTGGGTATACCCGTTTATGACTACGTGACTGCGGGTACCTTTGAAGGTGGCGATTTTAATATCATTGAACCGAACACTGTGCTGATTGGTTGGGAAGGCGATGAAGGACGCAGTCAGGAGGGATCAGCGGTTCAGCTGAAAAACTGGTTTGAGGCGGAAGGTTGGGAAGTCATGCTGGCTGATCTCGATCCGTTCTATGTGCATATCGATCTGATGGTTGTGATGCTGGCACCGAAGCTTGCGGCGGTGTGTCTTGAAAGCACAGATCCGGTGGTTGTCGACTGGTTAAAATCGAAACAGATTGAAATTGTCTCTGTGCCGTTTCAGGACACGCTGGATCTTGGTTGCAATGTGGTGGCTCTGGGTAATGATCGTATTTTATTACCTAAGCACAGCACGGTGCTAAAAGAGAAAGCCAGGGCATTGGGACTGGAGGTATTTGATCCTGATGTGTCGATGATCACGCCGGGTGGCGGAGGCGTGCATTGTATGTGTCAGGCGTTGCGGCGGCTGCCCGGGTAGACGCCCGTAATGAAAAGTAGAAAACAGCTGGCTCAACACAGGCACTTACGCTGAGGTTTTTACGCACTGCTGATTGGCATCCGGGTATGACTCGTTACTTCCTGAAAAGTGGAGCTCAGGCGCGCTTTAGTCAGGATCGGATCGATATGATTCTGAAGCCTGGAAAAATCGCGGTCGACAACGATGCGCGGTTTATGGTGGTATGTGATGATGTGTATGATACTAACCAGGTGGCACCCAGACGGTCAGTTGAACCGCAGAAAAGCCTCTATAGTTTGCTAAAATAAATCTACACACCACAATGATCCCGAAAGCACCAACGTGTGGCAGCAGCAGTTGCTGCGACAAACCGAAACAAACACTAGTTACGCAGAATGACAACGACTAATAAAATTGCCTATCAGGGAGAGCCCGGTGCCTATTCGCATCTGGCCTGTAAGAATACCTATCCCGATCTGGAACCATTGCCGTGTGAGTCGTTTGCCGCAGCATTCGCGGCTGTAGAAAACCGTCAAGCGGATCTGGCGATTATCCCTATTGAAAATTCTCTTGGTGGCCGCGTGGCGGGTATGCACTACCTGTTACCGGAATCAACGCTGTTTATTATCAATGAGCACTTTCAGCCAGTTAAACACTGCCTGTTAGGATTGCCCGGTGCCAAGCTGGATCAGATTACCCACGTCCGCTCGCATCCGCAGGCGTTGGCGCAGTGTCGGTCACTGACTGAGGAGCTTGGCGTAAAACCACTGCCAGTGGCAGATACGGCAGGGTCTGCGAAAGAGATAAAAGAGCTGGGTGACCCGACTCAGGCATCTATTGCATCAAGCCTGGCTGGAGAAATCTACGGGTTGGAAGTCTTGCGTGAACGCATCGAAGATCGGCTGGGAAACACCACAAGGTTTGTGATGTTGTCGTCTAACCGTGTTGAGCCCGATCCACGGGATGGTCCTTGTATGACCAGCTTTGTGTTTCATGTGCGAAGTGTTCCGGCTGCGTTGTATAAGTCGTTGGGTGGTTTTGCAACCAGTGGTGTCAATATCACCAAGCTTGAAAGTTATATTATTGATGACCGTTTTCAAAGTGCGCAGTTCTATGCAGAGATAGAAGGCCATCCATCCGATAAACTGGTTGATTATGCGTTTCAGGAGTTGCAGTATTTTTCAACCAAGCTGAAGGTACTTGGCACTTATCCGGCGCATTCTTATCGGAAAAGAATGGCGGGCTAGCATTGAGTAGTATGCGTAATACAGTGTAGTTCGTGAGCCGCGTTTTCGCATGAATAACCGGCGGCGCTAGTGTTGAAGATTGGTTATGGTCTGCAGTCTATAGCGCGCTCTTAAGAGCGCAAAATGAAGTTACTTAGCTTGCGTTCGAATCGCTGTTACTGATCCCCCAGCTTAAACTGACGCCTTCTTTCGCGCAGGGACTGAACAATATCCCAGCGCTCCTGATTGGGCAGCCGGGACCAGGTGGCGATTTCCGCCAGAGTCCGGTAACAACCACCGCACAGCCCGGATTCTTTGTCTATCTCGCAAATGCTAATACAGGGCGAGGCAACATCCGGCGCGTCTGCTGGCAGCGCGGTGCGTCGTTTACGCGCACGGCGTGCGGGTTTTGGTGAATCTGGTTCTGACATCGACAGCCTGGCTCGGAGGGGAAGTATGAGGCGAGTCCGCTAAGAGTATGTGTTTTTTGTGCCATTGCAACCGGAAAAGTTCGCCTGTGGTCTGCACTATCGGCCGGGTGTCGGTTTGATGGTGTTGATTTACGCGTTTAAACCTTTGATCATGCATGGGTGATCACTTACCCCACAGAGAGTCAGAGATGAGTAGAACGGTGTATGTCAACGGCGATTTTGTGCCCGAGGAACAGGCGAAAATATCGGTGTTTGATCGCGGTTTTCTATTCGCAGATGCCGTTTATGAAGTGACGGCTGTGGTGAATGGAAAGCTTATCGACAACGTCGGGCATGTACAACGATTGCATCGATCGTTAAACGAGCTTGGCATGAGTGCGCCTGCCACCGATGATGAAATTGTGGCTATTCAAAGAAAGCTGGTGGAACTGAACGGGCTTGATGAAGGTGGCATATACCTGCAGGTCAGTCGCGGTTCTGCAGACCGGGACTTTGGATATTCGAAAGACATGCAGTCCAGCCTGGTGATGTTTACACAAGCCAAAAACCTGATGTCACCCTCGTATGCCAGTACCGGTATATCTGTAATTTCACTGCCGGATATACGCTGGCAGCGAAGGGATATTAAAACAACGGGCCTGCTGGCTCAGTCGATGGCCAAGCAGGCGGCACTTGATGCAGGGGCGGGTGATGCATGGATGGTCGAGGACGGTTATGTAACGGAAGGCAGTTCGAATAACGCGTTTATAGTGGATCAGCAAGGGGTGATTATTACCCGGCAACTCGGTAACGAAATTCTGCACGGAATTACCCGTGCCGCGGTTTTGAGCCTTGTGGAAAGTAAAAATCTGCAGCTTCAGGAAAGGCCTTTTACGATCGATGAAGCGCTGGCCTCCCGCGAAGCGTTTTCCACCAGTGCGTCTACCTTTGTTTGTCCGGTGGTGTCTATTGATGGTCAGCAGATCGGTGACGGAAAGCCCGGCCCTGTGGCCAACGAGTTGCGCCAGGTGTACGTGCAAACTGCGTTGCAGGCCGCTGGCTGATAATTGTCAGTGTTGAACTATCAGGTTGGTGCCGGTTTTAGTTTCCGAGTTGCTCGAACAGAAGGTAGTCGGTTTCGGACATCCCCAGTTGTGAATAGGTGGACTGGGCAATGGTGTTGTCTTTTTCTACGTACAGGCGATACCCGCAAACATCAGGGTTGGCTGACCCCAACTCCTGAACCTTTTGGTACAGGGCCCGGTAGACACCCTGACGGCGGAATTCAGGGGCGACGTAAACGCTCTGAACCCACCAGAATAAACCATCGCGCCAGTCACTCCATTCAGTGGTGACCATTAAAGTACCGGCGATTGTGTTATCGGTGCCGCTTTCAGCAATCAGGTAGAAACCGTATTCAGGTTTTTCCATCAGTCGTTGCACACCACGATAAATAGTCGCTGCCGGCAGCTCTTTTTTTTCGGTCTCCCATGCCATTGCTCGATTCCAGTCGCTTATGATTTGGATATCGTTGCTGGTCGCCTGGCGGGTATGGAAGTGATTCACGTGTGCTCCTGGATAATTCGGATGTGCGGATGATTGTAATGCGGGGTAACTGCTGATCTAATCGTTGTAACAGATAACCCGAAACGCCGCAGGAAAAATATGTTTAATGCACTGGTAGTAACCAAAAATGATGAAGGTAAAACCGCAGCCGCCGTTGAGTCGATCGGGCTGGAGCAGTTGCCTGAGGGCAATGTTACGGTGGCGGTTGAGTACTCCACGGTAAATTACAAAGACGGTCTTTGCATTGGTCCCGGTGGGGGGCTGGTTCGTAATTATCCGCATGTGCCCGGCATTGATTTCGCCGGTGTCGTCGAAGAATCGTCTGATGACCGCTACAAAGCGGGTGATAAAGTGCTGCTGACCGGTTGGCGTGTGGGCGAGGCACACTGGGGTGGATATTCGCAAAAAGCGCGCGTCAACGCAGACTGGCTGGTGCCTATGCCTGACGGAATGTCCGGCAAGCAGGCAATGGCTGTCGGGACCGCGGGTTTGACGGCTGCGTTGGCGATCATGGCGTTGGAAGATCATGGCCTGACCGCGGGTGATGAACCTGTGCTGGTTACCGGCGCGGCGGGTGGTGTGGGCTCTGTGGCGACAGCAATGTTGGGTAATCTGGGGCATAAAGTAGCAGCGGTTACAGGGCGTGCTGAAACCGCTGATTATTTAACAAGCCTTGGCGCTACCCAGATAATTGCTCGTGAAGAGATCAATGAAACCGTTAAGCGACCGCTTGAAAAGGAATTATGGTCTGGTTGTGTAGATGCTGTCGGCGGAGCAATGCTGGCGCGATTGCTCGGGCAGATAAAGTACGGTGGCTCAGTCGCGGCAGTTGGTCTTGCCGGCGGCGCTGATTTACCCGGCACGGTCATACCGTTTCTATTGCGTGGTGTAAATTTGCTGGGTATAGATTCAGTGATGCAGCCATATGAAAATCGTACCCGCGCGTGGCAAAGAGTCGCCAGTGATCTGCCAATGGACAAGCTCGAATCGATGATCCAGATGGCAACACTGTCTGAGTTGCCGGGTCTTGGTAAAGCAATTCTTAAAGGGCAGGTAAAAGGCAGGGTGGTCGTGGACGTTAATGCCTAAGTCGCGAGCTTGAAGGGGCTTGATGTACTGGTTGCTGTCGCGATATCGATAGCGGTGGTCGGGTACGGGTGTTGGTATCACGTACTCGGCTGATTCGAGACGGGCGACTTGTCCGATATCTCTTAATTACACCACCGGCATCGGTACTTGGTGGTGTAATTAGAGCCTGGACTACCTCGCAACAAGCGGTATTATGGTTGATCCAGTTGCAGCAACAGCTCGTGGAGCCGGGTGTTGATCTTACGATAGCCATTCGTATTCAGGTGCAAGGTATCGATATACAAACTGGAATCTACTTTGCCGCTTGAGCTGTAAAACACAGTGGAAAGATCCAGCCAATGTACACCGGGGCTATTAGCAAGTTTTTGAAACCGCGCGTTACTGATCTCTATTTCATCGATCAATGTGTCGTGCCAAAAGAATCGCTTGTAAAACGTGACGGTGTTGTTCGGAAATACTGACGTTAATACGACCTTGATATTGCGTTCAGTTAATTCAGTGACAAAATACTCCATGTTGGCATGCATATCGTCGATAAGCTTTTGCGGGTCCTTGATCCCACGCGTGATAGATGCGGTTAAATCATTAGTGCCAGCCTGAATGATAACGACATCGGGTTGATGGCGAAGTACGTCTTTCTCGAACCGTCGGCGTATCTCGGTGGTGGTTTCACCGTTTATACCGGCATTGATAAAAGTCGCCCCGGGTAGTGTGGGTGCCGGCTTCCAGTGTTGAATTCTCGAGTCCCCGTACATGACGATGCGTTGCCCGGTGGCGGGCTTGCCAGTGTCGAGTAGTGTGGCTTCACTGGTGCCGATACCTAAGGCGCGGAAATGTCGGTAGTCAGTATAGAAAGAGCGGGCGGTAAATAATATTGCCACGCACAGGAAGATTAATCCTGCGTTAGCCAGAAGCGAGGCACAGAGCAGGATGTTTTTTTTACTGAAGCGAGGAGTTGTCATTGGGAACGGGATAAAACTGGATCATTTTCTATTGTACACAATGACCGGCCGCGCCCGGATATCGTATCGCTGTCTATGACCGGTGTGACATTAACGGGCATGTGCCGCAATCGATCGGCAGACAATGCCTTCGTTAGTTATTCGACTGTAACCAGGTTGTTTCAGCTACTTTTAACGGAACGCCACGTCACACGACAACTAGTGTACTGCGCTGATCCGTGTGTCCTGATCTGAGTCCTGATCCTCGGGGTAAGGGTTGAGCACGCCAGTGATAACGGTGTGGGTGCCAGCGCGAGTCATGGCAGATAGCCCTAATTCCGATACGTTGTAGTTCGTAACGATTCGCTTGACGCTGCGCGGGTTGGCCAGCAGATTAGTGGCTTCCTGACGCTGCAGAGGCAGGCTCAGCAGATTACCCTGAACTTCATCGCAGTGATGATCTTGCAGAAAGCGCAGTTGTTCTTCCTTCTCGACGCCTTCGCAAATTACCTTTACGCCCAGACTGTGGCTCATGGCGATAACACCACTGACTATTCTGGCGTCCGCAGGGTTTCGGCTGAAGTCGGACACAAAAGAGCGATCAATTTTTACCTTGGATATCGGGAACAGTTTGAGATAGCTCAGTGAAGCAAAGCCCGTTCCGAAATCATCGATCGATATTTCAACACCGTTACGGTCGAGTTTTTCCAGGGTTCGTATGGCCAGATTCATATCTTCGACAACCAGTGACTCGGTAATTTCTACTTCGAGCTTGTTGGGTGGGATATCGAATTCACGGGTGGCGTTGAGAATGGTGTCGGCCAGATTTTCATTACGCATTTCGATCGGGGAAATATTAACCGCCACACTTAAGTGATTGTGTCCGGCTTCGTGCCACATGGAAATCTGCGCGCATACAACTCGGGTGATCCACGCACTTATTTCATTGATAAGGCCGGTACGTTCGGCGACGGGAATAAAGTCGCCGGGTGAGACAATGCCGAATTCCGGATGCCGCCACCTTACCAGGGCTTCCATGCTGACAATTTCACCGGTCCGCAGGTCAACCTTTGGTTGATAACAAACAAACAGTTCATTGCGAATCAGGGCCTGATGAAGTTCTGTCTCGAGTCGAATGAGCTTGCGTGATTCAAGATTCATTGAGTCTGAAAAGTAGATAAAGCTATTTTGGCCATTGGTGTCACGAGCTTTGCGCATGGCGATACTGGCGCTTCTTATTAGAATGTCAGCGTCGGTGCCGTGATTCGGGTAAACACTGATACCGGTATCAAGGGTGACATACAACTCATGGCCGTCAACAGTAATGGTGCGATCAAAACTTGCCAGTATTCGTTCCTGAATCTGATCAAAGTCTTCAAATTTCTTGATGTCGTGTAGCGTCAGGCAGATCTCGGTATCACCATAGCGGGATATCGACATGGCGTGATCGCCTTCACCAATAAGACTGGCGTTGTTTTCGTTTCTTAAGGTGTCATTAAGCCGTTTACAGATTCGGCGATACAACTTTTCGTTGACCGAAAAACCCAGTGTGTCGTTAATGCGTTGCAACGCATCTACAGAGATCAGAAGGACTCCGACATAGTGGGTTTTCTTAACAGCAAGTTGCAGAGCTTGCTCAAGACGATCGAGTAACAGGTTGCGGTCCAGTCTTAAGGTGCCATAGTCTGCCGAGTCGAGATTGGTGTTCGCCGCAGACAAAGACTTGTCTGTTAGAAAGTTTTCTCTAACGCTGAGTACCGGCGTGGGGATCGAATCTTTTGATGAGGCACTTGCAAAAATTTCGGCTTCGCTGCGTGGGGCTGTCGCCTTTCCCGTATTACCTGTAGATGGCGTACGGATCGCAAGTACCGGAACCGACGGCTTTATTATGGCTGGTATCGGCTGATCGGGAATAGCTGGCGCTGGCGTTATTGCCGCTGCGGCCTCGGCGCTGTCCGCCATGCTTTTTTCGTAATTGGTGACCCGGTTGCGACCGTTATCTTTTGAGAAATACAGTGCTTTATCTGCCTGTTCTACCATGTCGTTTGGTTTGGCAGCACCCGCATGAATACTCGCTACACCGAAACTCGCGGTGATCTGGCATTTGTCGTAGAAATCTGCACCAACACCTTTTTGAATCATTTCACGCACTGTCTCTGCAATTGCAGCACACTCTGTGAGAGACGTAGACGGCATGACCACGCAGAATTCTTCACCACCGAATCGTCCAACCAGATCATTCGGGCGCGCGTGTTCGGATAACACGTTTGCCAGGTATTTGATCACTTCATCGCCGACACCGTGTCCATGTGTGTCGTTCACCGATTTAAAATGATCGATATCGGTCATGAAACAGCTTAGCTCGTAGCGGTTCTGTCGCGCCTCATTGAAAAGTGCATCAAAGCCTGCGAAAAACGAACGTCGGTTTAGTGAGCCGGTGAGTGGATCGCGTGTCGCCAGGTATTCAAGTTCTTCATTCTGACGGGTAATTTCAAGTTGGCTTTTTTCCAGCTTAACCAACGCGTTTCGCAGTTCGGCGTTTTTGATCTCTACTTCGGTGATATCGTTAAACGTGATGAGTGCGCCACGAATTTCATCGGCGCGCGCAACTATTGGAGTGGCGTTAACGGTGAAGGTAGAAACCTGCTGAAAACCGGTGTGCAGTTTTACGGCGGCACTACTACCGATTTCTCCGCCCTCAAGTAATGGCTTCCAGGGGAGTTCTTCTGATTCTCCAAGTTCCCATTTTAACGATTCACAGTTTTTACCGGCAAGCTCCATGGCATCCAGTCCGGTGGTTCTGGCAAATGCGGCATTGGAAAATACGATTTCACTTTCGCGGTTGATGATTAACAAACCTTCCGCCAGTGTGTCCAGCGCTTTTCTTACCCGTTCCGGTATTACCGCGTCCGGATCGAGCTCTCGAAGTGTGCGCTTTAGAAACATGCAAAAGGCAGCAAAGCCTGACAAAGCCACAAACAGGATTACCGAGGCGAAAGAGGCTCGACGATCCAGTAAAGACAACCCTTCTTTAAGCCCCTTGAAACGAATTTCGACTGTGGCGATTTGGCTTGTGCCCTCGTATAACGGCACTTGCACCTGGGTAGGGGTGGATTTCTCCAGAGGTTTTAATGTCCAGTTTTCTTCATGGCTTCCGTAGACGTCGATAAATTCGCCGGTCGCCCGCCTGACGGCTACAGAGCTTACAATGGAGTTCCTGGTAACAGTGGTACGAAGTAGTTCGGATATTTTTTCGTTGTCTTCCTGCTCAAGCTCCATGGCGACATGCACGGCCAGCGTTTCGACAATGAACTTTCGTTCGGTTAGCGCATTAGTGTCTGATTTCGGGAACAGGCCAAGAAATTCACTGGCAAGCAGTAGCGAGATCATCAGCATGACCATGCTAAAGCTGATACGAAAAAGTGGAGACTTCAGGAATTTGATCATTTTATAACGCGCTGCTTTTATCTGGTCTCGTAGGTCTGGTAACCATCCGGTTTCGTGGTGTTGGCTCGTGAAGAGCAGAAACCGGACGAATAGTTCTATTTAGTCCTTGGGATTCTAGCGGCATCAAACCTGATCACTAAAAGAACTTTGTGAGCCAAATCATTATTTTGTATGGTAATTTGATCAAGTCACTTTATGACGAGCCATAGTTGAGTGAGGTGTCGCTTTCTCACTCAACGGTGGCCCCGCACAGGGGCGTGCGGGACCGGAGTTTTTTACTCGGCGGTGAAGTTTAGATTGCAACGAATGCCACTGGGAATTCTTAGCCCGGAGTTAGGCATGCTAAGCAGTACCCCGAATGTGCCACTTGCAGCGTCTGCCACGCGATCGACACTTTTAACTACTGCAACATGTGACTGGTCTGACTGTGACTCCAGGTCCAGTGCAACCTCTGCTTTCATGCCGCGTTCAATTTGTCCCAGGTGCTCGATAGGGACAATCAGCTCGACGTGCAAAGGATCAAGGTTGGCAATTTTAAAGACGGGTTCAGCTTCAACGTATTCACCAACAGATTTGTAACGCTCCATTATTACGCCACTGATTGGCGTTCTGACAATGCGCTGATTGAGTGCCTGCTGTGCACGTACTGCCTCGAGCTCGGCGATACGTTTATTGTCTTCTTCCTGCTGCGCCTGCAGCTGTGCAATATAGGTTTCGGTTTTTACCTTATCCATATCCTGAGCAGAGATTGTAGAGTCCTTAAACAACTTTTGGTTTCGGCGTTGTGTGCGCAGCCCGAAGTCGGCATTGCGACGTCGCAGGTTGAGTGAAGTGTCGATCGACGCGCGTGCGTTGGCCAGCTCAAGTGTGGCTAGTTCGACCCGTGAATCCAGCTCTGCAACAACTTCGTTCGCGGTAATGAAGTCATTTTTCTCAAAATGAATTTCATCGATAACACCGGGAACACCGGTGCCGAGCTCGACAATCTGACTAGGCTCGACAATGCAATCCATCGCCGGCAGGCCAGTTTGATCAGAATTTTCTTCTTGGGAAACGGTTTGTGCGCCCAGGGTAAGGGGCATCAGAAGTATTGCCGTCAGCGCGGAGCTAAGAGTGATTGTTCGCATATCGTCATTACCAGAATTAAGGTGGTATTAAAAAGGAAGCGTATTGAGTAAAAGTTGCTGGAAATTGCGTAGCCACTGTTGCGCCAGTATTTCTCTTCCATGATTGATTCTTACGTAGGCTCGTGTGCCTAGCCCGGCCACTTTGCTATTGGCAGGCAAAGCGAGATCAACCTGGAAAACCTTTTCTGCGGTCGTTGTTCCGTTTTTGTCACCACCAACCACAGCAATATCCCCGCCGCCTATTGCGCCAAGTGCGCGACTTGGCAATGAGTTGCTGCCTGCGGGTGTCTGGCGCAGTAATTTTGCCGGCAGATCTTTGCCCGGGTTGTCCGCCAGTCTTACTTGTATGTCTTTAATGTTCTTTGAAAACAAACCCACGGACGCCTGCGGTACAACCAGTCGCACCACGAGTTCATCAGGGTTCACGATGTAGGCAACGGGGTCGCCTTTTTTAAGGTAGCGACCAATCAGGTTTTGTTCTTCGGGTAGAACAAACACACCATCCGTTTTGCTGAATAAAGTCTGTCCGTCACGCTGAACCTTTAGTGCAGCGATGTCAGCTTCGAGTGTGAAAATTTCTTCTCTGGTTTGATCGGCTTCTGTGGGGTTATCAAATCTTTCGCTTTTGAGTCGCGAGCTTAATTCCCGGTGACGTGCCTGTAATACATCATTTCGGGTGCCGAAATCAGGATTCTTTAACTGCAGAACGTTAGTGCCGTAGCGAACCTGTGTGCCGGGCTTTGTAATGATTTGTTGAACAAAGCCATCGGTCTCTGCGTAGATCTGCGCTTGTTCAGGTACCCAGACAATACCTTCTGCGTTGGTATACAGGGAAAAAGGAATTAACGCAGCGATGCACGTAACGACCGATGCCAGTGCTGCGGTTCGTCCGATCGCCTGTCTGCGAATATCACTTATTGAGCTATCGGTGAGCAGGAATTTGATTCCACGATAGATCGGAAGCACGAACATGAGAATGAGTGACCATACTGCCAGCGCGATACCGATGACAAAGTATTTACCTGCCAGAAACATCGCGATTGTCAAAGATATAAACAGGCGATAAACCCAGGCCAGAACACCGTAGACAACCAGCCACTTTCTTTCAGTGATATCCGTTGCCGGTGATACCGCGTTGTCATCACCGAGCAGGAATCGTCTGAACAGATACAGGTTGTATTTACCGGCGCGGCTATACAGGTTTGGAATTTCAATCACATCCTGCAGAATGTAGTAGCCGTCGAAACGTAGCAAGGGATTGGCGTTAAACAGCAGGGTTGAGACACTGCCGATCAGGAACGCAGATAACGCTGCATCTTTGATGACACCGTCTTCGACAATTGTCCAGATGATGAAAGCGATCGAAGCCAGAAAAAGCTCCATGATCATGCCTGAAGCACCCACCAGAACGCGTTTGTATTTTTCGCGAAATGCCCAGGCAGCGGATGCATCGACGTAGGGCACCGGCATCAGCACTAACAAGGTGATGCCCATCTCATGTACTTCACCACCCCAGGTTTTTACTGTAAAGGCGTGGGCGAATTCATGAAAGGCCTTCATGACAGGGAATAGCAGCAGCATCAGAATAATATTCTGTGGTGCGAATATATCGGATTTTAATGTCTGGGTAAGTTCCTGGTAATGCACTAGAAGCAACATCGTTGCAAAGCCCACGACCAATAGCCACAGTGCAGCACCGCCTACTGAAAAGAACGACCGTACGGATGTAATTGTTCGGTTTAGAAACTTATCCGGATCGATCAGTGGAAAGCGTATGGCTAGCGGGTTTAGAAAACGTCTGACGCGACTGTTACTTTTTTCAATCTCACTGTTCTTGAACAGTTGCTCAACATCGGCTGGCATGCCGCTGAGCAAAACATCCATATGAAACAACTGGGTCAGAATTTTAAGGATATCGTCGCGACCCGGTGCCGCATCACCCATTGATTTGTGGATGTTCTGGTATATCTCTTCAACCGTTTGTTCACCGTCAAGTCGACCGACAAATGCGTAGGCGGTGTCATTGAATCTCAGGTGTCTGCCACGTGCGGCATCACTGATAATGTACCAGCGTGACCCGCGAAAATCCTGAGGGTGTGCAGACACATGCTTTTGTAACTGAGGTCGTAGACCGGCGACGTGGCTCCATTGCTCGGGAACCTCGGGCTCTATGTCGCTCGGCTCGAGATGGTTTGTATCAGTTGCTGATGTCATTGCCACTACCAACCAATAGACCAAAGCCACAAGCGAATCCGGTCGACAAGCTTATGCGTCCAGATCCACAGTAGTTTTCGTTCACCCATCTCGACTCGCGCAACGCCTTCCATACCTGGCCGCAACAAAGTAGAGGTATTATCGAAGGTTGCCTCGACCCGAAAGAAACTGTTGCCTTCACCTGAAATCGCGACGGGCACGATTTGTTCGATCTTGAACGGTATAGGGTCACCCGGTATTGCTGCGATCACGACTTCCCCGATTTGATTTTCGGTGATGCCGGCCATGTCACGTTCGTCTATTTCTATAACAGTGCGATATTCTTCAAGCGGTGCCACCTCAAAAAGAACATCTCCAATTTCTACTGGCGCGCCCAGTGACTGACTCAGGTCACCGCTGGCAACGTAGCCAGCGTAAGGTGCGCGCAGATCAGTCCTGTCTATTCGTTCACGCACTAAGGCCAGCTCTGCGTCTATCTGATCAGCTTTGGCGCGAAGAATACTGAGTTCTGTTCGGGCGCGTTTCGCAAGCGCTTCCTGATAGGCCTTTTTAATCTTGTTCTCTTCTCCTTGCCACTTTTTAAGTTCAAGTTGAAGTGCCCGATCATCCAGTGTGGCGAGTAGCTGGCCTTTAGAAACCATGTCACCAGCGCGAACATTGGATGACTTAACGAATCCCGCAATCGGCGCTGCAACCACTTGTGAAATTGCACCTTCGATGCTGGCCGGAGCTGATACCTGATAGTCACCGTTAATTAGGGAACTCAACAGCAAAGTAGCTCCGACCGCCAGACTAGTGAGTTTCAGTTTTAAATGACTTGGCCCGAACAGGTCGCTCAATGAGCTGCGAGCCGCGTCGCGGGTTTTTAACGTTAGAGAACGCTCTTCGAATCTTTTCAGTTCGATGACCGGCGATAACGCGGATAGCACTGACTGACACCATGCGATGGTGTCGGCGTCGAATGGCTTGCGTGAATCGCGTTCGAATACAATCGCGCCATAACATTTGTGTTGACC
Organism: Laminaria ephemera; assembly: GCA_036873875.1. Lineage (NCBI taxonomy): Eukaryota > Phaeophyceae > Laminariales > Laminariaceae > Laminaria > Laminaria ephemera. The sequence goes on from JAYJMJ010284437.1 coordinate 54,302, forward strand.
CTGTAGCGGTGCAGTGAGCACAGCACAATTATGGATGGAGGCGAGGTCCCGATTTGCCTGATCAATACCGGACTCTGCACCAACTGCGGTTGGCTGGCAGATCATTAATTCCTGATCCAGCGATTCTTCCATCGCTGCTTCAAGTCGGCGGATAAGCTGTGTGCGGGGGTCAAAGCTTGAGAGGTGTGATATGCATTCGGTGCGAACCACAACACCACGCCGCATTCCGATGGTGACCCGATCACAGCCAAGGCGAATCGCCAACTGGCTGGCTATCTCCATGCAGGCCTTTTTTGAATTCGAATGTTTTAGAACGGCACCGAGCACCGTTTGTGTGAAGGTGCTGGCTTCCTGTTGTATGCCATCTGAAATCTGGCTGAGAGACTCCAGCCAGAACCCGCCCCACTGTAAAAGTTGCAGCACAACATTTTGACGCGATTGCGGTCTTGGTGTCATTAACAAGGCGACAATGGCCAGAGTTGTTTCGCCTTCCTTGATTGGTGTGGCAATGATGTCACCGAGTCGTCCGTTAGATGAACCGAAATTGACCTCTGTAGAAATCACAGCGCGATCGGTACGTTGTGCCTCCAGCGCCGCTTGTTCCAGTCTTTCAGTACCGATACCTGCTGTCGGCTGTAAAGCGAGAGGTTGTCCGGATGGGGAGTACACGCAACCGGTGATCACATCAGCGATCATCTTGCATTGCCAGATCAGCCACCGGTTAGCCAGATCAGTATTGAGTCCGGTATAACGTACCGGCTCGGACATGGAGTCGTCGTTGCTGGGTGAATGTTGATGATCTACCTGACCGACACCGTCAGACTGCAGCGAAGTTGAGGTAGCGCTGCCATCGATATAGGGGTTGTCTATTGCCGCGCTCATGACCGGGATACACTCATTGCGGAATGGCTATATAAAACGTTGCGGATACTAATGACTGGAACCCTCGGTAGTCACTAAATTTGAAACGGAATTCTGGTAGGTGGAGGCAGCAACAAGCGAACCAAACGACGGGCTCTGATAGTGCTTTTGATGGCAATTGAGAGGTGAGTCGCAGTGGCTGGAATACGTTGTAATTCGGCGCTAAAGCTAAGCGCAGATCTGCCGATGAGCGGCCGGATTCCAGGGAGAGGCTGCGTGACGGGTTGGCCGTGAATGTGATAATTGATGCCGTGTTTTGGTCGTGCGATGTTTTTGTGTTTTGATGTCGGCACGTCTGTCGCAGATCAACCCGTGAGCGGGCTCGGCCCGGGATTCTGCAAACATCAATTTAGATCAAATAATTCCTGGCGGGAATCGAGAAAAATAATGGTGAGAGAAATGAAATTGCAAATGTCGGCGATACTAATGGCCGCGACGTTGACCGGTTGTGCCAACAGTTCTGCAGTGCTGGACGGGCTTGAGCAAGTGGCCGGGCAGGTATTAAGCGAATCTTCGGGCGGGGGGTTGTCGATAAATGAAATATCGCAGGGGCTCAAGGAAGCGTTATCTGTTGGATCGCAGGAAGTTGTAGGTCAACTCGGCCAAAGCGACGGTTTTAACGCTGATCCTATCGCTCATATCCCACTTCCAAAAGCGCTCGATCGAGCGCGCACGGTGGCAGCGAAGGTCGGGCTGAACGGAGGTTTTGACTCGCTGGAGACCAGGCTCAATCGTGCCGCTGAACTGGCGACACCGAAGGCCAAGGCGCTTTTTCTGAATGCCATTCAGCAAATGACTCTGGAAGATGCCAAAGGGATTTTGAGCGGACCCGATGATTCTGCCACCCGGTATTTTCGTGGTGCTATGGGAGACCGTCTATCCGCGGCGATGAAGCCGATTGTGGATGACAGCCTGGCTCAGGTGGGGGCGGTAAGAATGTTTAATGACCTGCTGACCAGTTACCGGAGAATTCCATTGGCACCCCCGGTGGAAGCTGATCTCACCCAACACGTAGTGGATTTGGGTATGGATGGCATCTTTCATTATATCGCGGTAGAAGAAAAAGCCATTCGTGAGAATCCACTCAAGCGAACAAGCGAAATTCTACGCCGGGTATTCGGTAGTTAGATTCATTGGTGCCGGTTGTAACAGGCCTGTCCAAACGGCCCGCTGGCACAATGGTGTTGGATCGAGGGAACATTCCGTGCAATTGGTACTCCGGGCAGGAAGTTGAAATTTGCGCAGTGCAGGGTAAGTGACAGAGCTCTTTTGAAGGGGCTCTGTACTCGGGATTTGCAACTGGCGCTGGTGGTGATCGGGCGGTGTTGATAGAATTCCGCGGATGAGCACGAAATTCGTCCCTTTGTGCGCCCCGGATACTAGAATCTAACCGTTAGACAAAACAGGAGAACCGCACATGAGCGGTCAACAGGAATCAACCCCGTACATGATGTTCGCCGCCGTGCTCGGTGCGCTCGTCGTATTTACATTTTTCATTGCCATTATGGCCAACTCTTTTTCACCGGCGTCAGATTCATTGCAGGATCCGTTGGTGGCAGCGCAACAGCAAGAGCGCCTGATGCCGATAGGCAAATCAAGAATCGCACAGTAATAGTGTCCCGTGACACTGGCATATCTTTTAAGGAGACCTGAATGAGTCAACATGACTCCAATTTTTACAAGCCGTTCATCTGGGTGCTTGGTGCACTGGTTGTGTTCACTTTTATTATTGCGGTACTGGCCAATATGTTCTCTCCCGCCACGGATCGTTCTTCCGATCCGCTGGTGATAGACGGCTTGAAAAAGCAGATTGCACCCGTTGGTAAATCAAGAGTTGCATCGTCGGGCGAATCTACAGTGACCACCGCTGCTGTAACCGAGGTGGTTGCAGAGGTGCAGGAAGCAGAAGTTAAAACAGAAGTTGCTGCCGAGCCCGAAGCGCCCGTCGCTGAAGCCACTGTAGAGACTACAGAGGCGGAAGTTGTCGTGAAGGAAACCAAAGATGCAGTCGCCAACAACTCGGCTGCAGCCGCTGCTGTAACTGCATCGACAGCGGCTGTTGCCGCAACGGCTGCGGTTAGCGCTACTGCTGAAAATGCTGAATCCGGCGCAGATGCAATTGCATCTGCAACCAGTGCCGAGATTCCATTGAAAGTAAGGGCTGTCGTCGCGACTAACTGTGCCGGTTGCCATCAGGAAGGTGTCAAAGGTGCGCAGCGCAGTGATGATGCGGCGGCCTGGACTGCTTTGGCCGGAAAAGGGCTGGATACTCTTACTGCCAGCGTTATTGATGGTAAAGGGGCGATGATGCCTAGAGCTGAAACAAGTCTGAGTGATGACGAAATTGGTCTGGCTGTTCAACACATGATTTCGAACGCAGTGGGTGACGGTGCATCAGTCGCACCTGCGGCGGCTCCGGCCGCAGTCGAAAAATCAGATGCCGAAGCTGCAAGCGATGAAGCTGCTGCCACTGATGTGACTGAGACCACTTCGACAACCGAAGCAGCGGCATCAACTGCAACCAATGCAACCACCACCACAACTGATACAACTACAGCAGCCACAGCTGCTGTGGCCGCACCTGCGGCCGTGGCAACAGCAACAGCGGCAGTGACAGAAGTGCCAGCTAATGTAAAAGCAGTAGTCGATTCACTGTGTGCCGGCTGCCATATCAGTGGTGTGGCCAACGCGCCTAAATTTGGTGACAAGGCAGCATGGGATCAGAGACTGGCCATGGGTATGGATAAGTTGCTCGCCAGTGCTATCGCCGGTAAGGGCGCTATGCCTGCGCGTGGTGGAAGTCAGTTGAGCGATGCTGAGTTACAGATCGCGATCGAGTACATGGCGACTAAGTAGTATGTATTGAGCGGGCGCGCCAGCGCCCGCTCTCGTCGTTGTAATCCAGCTTTAATCCCGTCGTAGGCGATCGTCAGTGGCGATAGGTGTCGGATAGGTTCGTACTATCCAGAAAGACGACACTATAAAACTGATAATGGTGGCTGTTTGCACCAGCAATGAGGCTCGTTCGGTTATCACGCCGGCGCTCATTGCGACAATGGCGACCAACAGTGAAAACTCACTAATCTGCCCAAGCCTTACCCCGATTTCCCCAGCGATTTTCTTCTTTTCTTTCTCGCGTCGTAACAGCAAGTTGAAGATGAAGGGTTTCAAAAAGATCATGGTGAGTGCCAGTATCATTGCAGGTACCAACACTTGCGGTACGCGTGCGATGTCGAACCCGGCGCCTAGCCCGAAGAAAAACATCACCAGAAAAAAATCACGCAGGGGTTTCAGGCTTTCCGCAATGTAGCGAGCGATTGGATTTGCTGCCAGTGTTACGCCGGCGATGAACGCGCCGACTTCATGGGACAAGCCCGCCAAGTGTGCAAGCTCTGCCAGCCCCAAACACCAACCGACGGTTAGCAGAAAAATATATTCGTTTATCTGATCGAATTTTTTAAATAGATACGATAGCGCGTAGGTGGAAAAGAAGTACGCAGATAAGCTTATAGCTGGCAGTAAAACCAACATTCCAGCTATTTTTAACGCTGGCGAATCGTCGGTACCAAGGCCTTCTACAAGTAACAGGACTGTGACGGCGATGATGTCCTGAAGCAGTAGTATGCTGATAATGATCTCGCCCATGCGTTGATGATGTAAAGCGCTGGTGGGCAGTAATTTCAGCCCGATAATGGTTGATGAGAACATCATCGCGGCAGCCACCACTGCGCTGTCTATCGGGTTAAAACCAAAACTCATGGCGATCACAAACCCGCACAAACTGAAGGTGATGCTACTGAGAACAGTGACGACGGTTGCTTCGCGCAGTAGTTTGATCAATTCCGCCGGTTCAAGGTTTAAGCCCAACAGAAATAACAGGAATATGATCCCGACGGTGGCAATGTCATCGATTAGAGTCGGGTCTGAGATCAGGCCCAGTGCATGAGGACCTGCCAGTAATCCCAGTGCGATGTAGGCGATCAGAACAGACTGTTTTGCATACAGCGCCAGCGTGGCGGCGACCGCCCCGCCGGTAAATATTAGAAAAACGGTATAGAGGATCGATTCTTCGCTCACAAACTGAATGCTCGATAAATTGAAAAGTCGGTGATCGCGGAGTGATTGCAGATAGCGTACAAGGGCAGTCTAAAAAATGATGAATTAATAAGGATAGTTCAGCCAGCTGATTTTTAAGGTTGGGATGCGCCGTTGTGGCACTTCAATCGGGTGGCCGATGCAGTGCAGGAGCCTCTTTTGGTGCGGTGACCAGATACCGGAACCGGAGGGTCGGGTCCTTTGTGTCTGGCCATTTATCCGAGCAAAATGGTCTGTGTCAGTGTATCATCGCGCCGTGCCGGGGTGTGTCCGGTGGTCAAAATTTAACCGACTTCGACTAAACTACTCTCTATGAATCGTATACCTGAATTTATCGGCAACCACCCCATTTTGTTTCTGGCTCTGGCCGTGGTTATCGGGATGATTGCTTTTTTTGAATACCAGCGACTGTTCTCTGGAATCAAGCAGTTGAGCCCGATTGAAGCGACCCGACTCCAGAACGATGAAGACGCGATATTCATTGATGTCCGGGATGATGCGGAATTTAAGCGCGGTCATATCCTGGGGGCAAAGCACATTCCTCTGTCGACGTTCGACAAGCGTATTACCGAACTTGAAAAGTCGAAGTCGAAACCTATGATTGTATATTGTGCCAATGGCGCCAGGGCCGGCAAGGCCGCGGGCCAGTTGAATAAAGCCGAATTTCCAGTGGTTCACACCCTTGCGGGCGGCATAGGTGCGTGGGAAAAGGCCAACATGCCGGTATCCACTAAATCCTGAAGTCAGCCCGCGTGATGACTCTGGCACGCCCCAAGCTTGTGGAATAAAGATGAACGATTCAGAAAAACGCGTATTGATTTACGAGACGGGCCTTTGCGGGTTTTGCAAAGCGGCAAAGCGATTGCTGGATAACAAGGGTGTTGAGTACCAGACCATCAGGGTTGATACCGATGCCGGGCAAAAACAAATAATGATGGACCGAAGCGGTCGCCGCACGGTACCGCAGATTTTTATTGGCGAACATCATGTCGGTGGCTTCGACGATCTTTCAGAGCTTGAATCAGATGGTGAGCTCGACGCATTGCTGGGTCGTTAAACCCGGCGGGTTCTGCCGCTTGTTGACGCACATCATTTCACAATAACCAAGAACACATTTAAAAGGGTTTTACTCCATGGCTGAAGAAACCGGAGCTGCCTCTACCGAGGCAACGGCTGCGCAGGTTTTCCGCGTGCAAAAAGTCTACATAAAAGATGTCTCTTTCGAGACACCCAGATCGACCGAGATTTTCACCGAGCAAGCTCAGTGGGCGCCCGAAGTGAAGGTGCAGCTCAATACAGAAAACAAAAACATCAAAGAAGATCTCTACGAATGTACGTTGATGATCACGGTCACCGTAGAACTGGAAGGTAAGCCTGCTTATCTTGCTGAAGTACAACAAGCCGGATTATTCACTATTTCAGGATTTGCTGAAGGTGAGATGGGACATCTTCTGGGTAGCTACACACCAAGTGTGTTATTTCCGTTTGTTCGCGAAGTGGTTTCCGATCTCGCAGTAAAGGGTGGCTTCCCACAAATGTTGCTTGACCCGATTAACTTTGATGCGCTCTATGCCCAGCATGTTAATTCCGCTAAGCAACCAAATGCACCAGCACCTGAAACCCAACAATAAGCGCTGTCGCACGACGTTAAGTCGTGCGCCCAGTCAAAACGGTTTGAAGCCCTGATGGCAGTGAATATAGCGGTGCTGGGCGCCGGCAGCTGGGGAACAGCGCTTGCCAGTCACCTGGCCGGTAACGGTCATCATGTAACACTGTGGGGTAGATCCTCTGCTGTCGTTGGTGGAATTGAGAATAGCGGTGAGAACGCCCGCTATCTGCCCGGCATTACACTGGCCGAGTCGTTATCCGTTACCGATGATCTGCACACGGCACTTGACGGTGTATCCGAGGTGTTGATTTCCGTACCCAGTCATTCTTTTCGATCCATGATCGATGCCGTTGTGTCTCAATGTGGTTCTGATTGCGGTGTTGTTTGGGCGTGCAAAGGGCTTGAGGCAGGCAGCGGACGGTTTCTGAGTGAGGTCGTCGATGATTTGCAAGGTGGCCCGGCGCGTTATGCGGTGGTTTCCGGTCCCACGTTTGCCGCCGAGCTTGCGGCCGCATTACCGACCGCCATTTCGGTGGCATCTAATAATGAATCTTACGGTCAATCAGTGAGTGACTGGCTGCACAATGATCGCTTCCGTGCCTACACCACCGACGATATCAAGGGTGTTCAACTAGGTGGGGCATTAAAGAATGTCTATGCGATAGCGGCCGGCATCTCTGATGGATTGTCGTTCGGTGCAAACGCCCGTGTAGCGTTAATTACACGAGGTCTCGCAGAGCTTACCCGCCTGGGTGAAAAGCTGGGCGCTCGAAGTGAAACGCTGATGGGTCTGTCCGGCATGGGAGATTTGATCCTTACCTGCACCGATAATCAATCACGCAATCGCAGGTTCGGCCTGGCTCTGGCAGAAGGCCTCACGGTCGATGAGGCAAAAGAGCGGATCGGCCAATCTGTTGAAGGAGTGGATGCCACATTGGCTGCGCATGATCTTGCGCACCGTCACGGGGTTGAGCTTCCGATCGTTGAGCAGGTGTTTCAGGTGATTCAACATGGAAGGTCGGCTGCCAGTGCGGTCGAGGCATTGTTGAGTCGCGCACGCAAGGCTGAATAGCGTAATGCTAGTCAGTTGTTATCCGCTCTTGCTGGTTGAAAAATCGTTCTGACGCCAGGCCTCATAGCTGGCAATAGCCACTGTGTTTGACAGGTTGAGGCTTCGGGTGGTTGATTGCATCGGAATTAATATGCGTTGTTCCGGTTTCAGTGAATCCAGCACGCTATCTGGCAAACCCCTTGTCTCGGGACCGAAAAGCAGACTGTCTCCGGCTTTATAATCCACCGATGAATAACGACGAGTGCCCTTCGTGGTAAACGCGTAGACGGTGCCGTAGGTGGTTTCTTTCAGATAGTGATCCAGCGTTGGCCACTGTTTTACGTTAGCCAGATCGCCGTAGTCCAGACCGGCGCGCCGAACCGCCTTTTCGCTGAGTGTAAACCCGAGTGGTTCGATAAGGTGCAAAGCAAACCCTGTATTAGCGCAGAGCCTGATGATATTTCCGGTGTTGGGTGGAATCTCCGGTTCGTACAGTACGATGTTGATCATATATCTAGCCTGCATTATTCATGAGCCATACCTTTTACTAACTTGGGCCATTCAGCGGCCAAGTTGATCAAATAGGGGTGCAAAACAGGTCGCTGGATCGAGCGAGAAACGTGGCCCGCCACGTGCCGAGCTTGATCCAGCGAGATGTGCAGCACCAAGTCAATGAAAATAAGGTTCGTCTGATGGTGAATAGACACACTGCTATTTTAAAAAAGACACTTGAATTCGTGTTTGGAGCTTTGTACATAGATATTTCGCTAAGTTTAACCCGTCGCCTCGTGAATAATGCAGGCTAGTATTCCACTGGAACGGGATTTGCTGTGGGCTGTGCTCTGAGTCGTAAGTGGTTCAATTGACTTCATCGGTTGAGCCCCGGTAGTAAGACGTTGAGACATCTGGAAGTATTTGCATGGGTAGTAAGTCTGCGAGTCTGGTCGTAAATCGTACCATCTGTTTAGTGTTGAAAGTGCTTGTGTTAAGTAGCTTGACCGCGTGTTATTCGAAAGCGATCAAGACGCAGGTTTCAAATCAGAGCGCGCCCGTTCCTGCGGCCGCGGCTAAAGTAGTCGTCCCGATACCCGCACCGACGTCTGTGTTGCCATTTCTACCCCCACCGGGATCGCTTGGCAGGTCGGCGGTAAAACGTGACCGCCCGGTGTCAGAAACGCGATCACATGAGTCCGGGCCGCGGATGGTATCGCAATCTCTGGAGGACCTGGAGCCTGGACGATCTCATAACCATGGTGTCTACAGCGTAGTGGTGCACAAGGTACCTGCGAGCAAAGTTCTATTTGCGATTGCGAGGGATTCTGCGCTGGAGCTTGATATTGCGGGCAGTATCGAAGGTGATATTACGCTTAATGCAGTGAACCAACCACTTGATCAAATTCTTGAGAAAATCGCAAGGCAGGTTCCCATCCATTATCAGCTGGGACCTCAATCATTGTCGGTTGTTGCTGATACGCCGAAAATAAGAACCTATCAGGTGGACTACCTGAATATTAGCCGGCGCACAGAAAGCCGTGTGGAGTTAGCGACTCAGGTTGGATCATTAAAGAGTGCGCCAAATTCAGAGCAGGGAAGTTCCACAGGCAATGGATCGCAGATGAGTATTGAAAATCGCTCTGAGAACAAGTTCTGGGAAACATTGGTCGAGAATATTCGCGGCATAATGAATGATGATGTCTCAGCGGTGGAGGGTGAGTCAAAAACTACCACCGGTAATTTATTTGTAAATCGTGAAAGCGGAATTATCGCGGTGAAGGCCACTACTAAACAGCACCACATTATTGAGCAATTTATTGGTGAGGTGGTAAGTAGCTCGAAGCGTCAGGTTCTGATTGAAGCCACCGTTGTAGAGGTAACGCTCAGTGACAGCTTTGAATCCGGTATCGATTGGAGAATACTTGATACAAGTGGCGGTGCAGCAATTGATTTTGCACAAATACTAACGGGTGCTCCTGTAGCCGCCGACGCCACTGCACCTGAAACGGGCTTGCTTAGTTACCGGAACCAGGGTTCATCAATGGGTGACGTAAGTGCCACCCTGAAACTGCTTAGGCAGTTCGGTGATGTGCAAGTGTTATCGAGTCCGAAAATAATTGCCTTGAACAATCAGCCCGCCGTGTTGAAGGTGGTGGACAACAGGATATATTTCACTTTTGAAGTGGACCGGCAACAAAATGAAAATGGTGATTCGCATACAGTGGTTGATAGTACGGTACACTCTGTTCCGATCGGGTTGGTCATGAACGTCACGCCATTTATCAACAGTCAGGATGAGGTGATTCTTAATGTGCGGCCCACGATATCCCGCATACTAAATTTTGCCGAAGACCCCAGTCCGGCACTCGCCGGACAGACCCAGGTTAAAAATCTAATACCCGAAATACAAGTCCGTGAGATGGAGTCAGTGTTGCGCGTGCAAAGCGGTGACGTCGCAATCATTGGTGGCCTAATGCAAAATAAAGTAGATAATAGAAACTCTGGCTTGCCCGGAGTGGGCCAACTGCCAATACTGGGTAAATTATTCTCTCGCGACAGCAAAAAACTGGAAAAAACCGAGTTGTTAGTGTTCCTGCGGCCAACTGTGATGAAACGTCCTGATTTTCTGCGAAACAGCGATCGGTTGCGCCAGTTTGTGCCTTATCGTCGAGGGCAATTGTTAATGGGCCGGGAAAGTATCGGGGCGACCCATTGAGCCGGTTTCTTGACGCAATGCGAGACAACGGCAAGTCCACGGGAGATGATGAAAGCTCTCGGCCCTACAAAGGCAAGATTGTTGAAGCCGAAGATGTACTCGGGGCGCCGGTCGATGCTGAGCCACCGGCAAGCGCTCCTGCTGAGCTATCGATTGAGCCGCTGGATGGCCACAGTACGGCCCGCGCTGTGAAGGCAGCAGCCAGAACATCGCCAATAGAATTAAAAGAACCGCTTGATACTCAATCGCCACAGATCGCCGCAGCGGCTGATCGCTCATCCGGCCAACGGGTAAGTGAGCAAGAGCAACCCGTCGCTGATGCCGTCAGCACAGCTAAGCCCGGGCGTGGATTTTCGGTGCGAAGCCTTGATCCATTGTTTTATCTTATCGTCGGCGTGGCGGCGATCGGGTTGTTTGCATGCCTGTATGCCCTGATTACTCAAAATGACGCCTACTTCGAAAGAGAGTATCAACAGCTGCAAAAGGAGAGTGCAGCATTGCAGGCGCGTTTAGCTGCCAGTGCACGACTGGATGCGGCCCTGTCGGCGGCTGCGTCGGCCAGGTCAGTGCCACCGGTAAACAATCCGGAAAATTCTGTTGAACAATCGGCACCGCCAGAGCCCGTCATTCAATCCGTTGAAGTGGCGACTGATCAAAAGACCGTTGTGCAGCAAAATTCGCCGATAGCGGTAAGCGCCGAGTCACAAGCGATCGTTGATGAAGTGCCTGTTGATCCGGGTGACGATCCAGCGGTTTCTGCTGTGCAGAAGCAGGCTGAAGTAAGTGAATCCGTCCCCGATCCAATGTTGTCACTACTGCAACAGGAAGTTGAAAAACTGCGAGAGGCGATGACCAGCCAGTCTCAAAAAATATCGCAACTTGAGCAGGATAACCTTGAGCTAACGACGATTGTTAATCAACCGCCGCCGGCAGAACCCAACGTTTCGGTGGCTGCAATTGATTCCAAAGAACCGCCGGTTGCAGTAGTTGAAAAAGCCACAACTCAAATTGATGAAACACCTGTTGCGACGATTTATGAGGACACGCCATCTACAGTGGTTAAGACTGTTGCTCTGGACTTACCTTTACCCGGTGCAGAAACCGGGATGGCTGATCTGGTGCAACAGGGTTATATGGCATACCAGGCCCGGGACCTTGATTCAGCAGCCCGGTTCTACACTAAGGCACTTGAGTTTGATCCGTATAACCGGGATGCCAACCTGGGCGTTGCGGCCACTGCACAGGCAAACGGCGATGTGCGACTGGCCGAGGACAGATACCGACATCTGTTGACGCTTGATCCGGCCGATGAGGTGGCATTCTCCGCGTTGTTGAACCTGGCTGGTGTGAGCGCTCAGGGATCCATAATTGAATACGAATTAACACAGCATGCCGAGTACGTCAGAGATCCCCAGAACCTGTACGCAATTTTAGGTAATTACTACAGCCAGAAGCAGCGATGGTCCGACGCCGAGCGTGCCTATGCCATTGCTATTCGCAGTAGTGTACGTAACCCGGACTACCTGTTTAACTACGCCGTAGCGCTCGATAATATGGGCCGCCAACCGGAAGCGGTGGAATATTACTCGCAAGCGCTGGTCGTGACCGAAGGGACCAGCCGATCATTCGATGTAGAAGCAGCGCGACAGCGCCTGCAGTCACTATTAAGCGGTGGTTAAGTGCCGTTTGGCAGTTGGTTTGCTGTAAGTTTGTCTTAGACCCATAGAGCAGTGTCTGCAGTAGCAGAGGCCCTGTCACTCAAACGCCCTGGTAGCCGGCATTCCTGTCAGGCATTGCGTCGCGTATTTTGCGGCGTAGAAATTGCTATCACTAACCCTTGATTTTAGTTCAGCGGCTCGGCCTGCTGGTTTGGTATGGATAACAGGGTTGGGGATCGAATTGACCGATCTGGTTTCGATTGTGGGTAATAAAGAAAAAGAAATGGCAGCGCAGTTCTCGTCTGTGGACATAGCGCGTGAATCCATTCTTTCGCAATCTGCAGCTTTGGCTGCTATTGCAGGAGGACTGGGCCGCGAGTTTGATGATGCGATTAAGTTGATTGTCGCCTGCACCGGCCGGGTCATTGTGATCGGCATGGGCAAGTCTGGAATCGTTGGTCAAAAAATCGCCGCGACACTGGCGTCGACCGGCACACCGGCATTTTATATTCATCCGGCTGATGCCATACACGGTGATCTGGGTATGATTACGCCGCAGGATGTGGTGTTACTTATTTCAAACTCGGGTGGTACTGAAGAGGTAGTCAAGTTACTGCCATCGATTAAGTACTTCGGTAACAAGATAATTAGTATGGTTGGCAGAGACAATTCCAGTATTGGTGATTGCGCTGACGTCACCCTGGTATTGCCAGTCGAAAGGGAGGTGTGCCCGAACAATCTGGCTCCTACCACTTCAACGCTTGTGTCTATGGCGGTTGGGGATGCGTTGGCGGTTACCTTGATGAAGGAAAAGAATTTTAAACCCGCGGACTTTGCACACTTTCATCCGGGTGGCATGCTGGGTAAGAGCCTGCATTCACGCGTTCGCGATGTCATGCGAGCACGGGATATTCCTTTGTGTTCACCTGAAGATGATATTTCTACCGCTGTTATGGCGATGACCTCATCCCGGCTTGGACTTGTCGTTGTTCATACCGATCACCGGGTAGTGGGTATTTTTACCGATGGTGATCTGCGCCGCGCCATGCTCGCAGAGGGAGACGTGCTCACAGCTCCCGTAGGTGATTACATGTCACCTAATCCGGTATGCGTAACAGCTGATGACTTAATTAAAGATGCTGAAGCGCTGATGCGAGAGCACAAAGTCAGGGCGCTGGTGGTGGTGTCTTCACGGGATAGTGAAAATGAAAAAGTGTGTGGTGTGTTAGAAATATTCAGCAGCGGAGTCTGATTCAGATGATTCGTGTTCTCAGTCTACTATTATTTATGTTCACTCTGTCAGCGTGCACCAGAATGCCTGCCGAATATCGCGAAGACTACCGGGCCCCTGCGGTGCCTATGGAATCCGGTAAGTTGGATTTTATAGCCACAGCCACCATTGGGTCGCCGGTGATTTATACAGATCAGGTTACTGGATTAAGTACTGAAATAGTGGTGGAGTCTGAGTACTTCAGTGCAAACGGGCGTCTTTGCCGTCGATTTACTGAACAACAGGCATCCAGCGCCAGCCGCTTTCCAGGGCTAAGCTGTGACGGCAGCAACGGCTGGGTTGAAATTCCAATAGCGTCTTTCGCCGGGTAACCAGATGGCCGGAACAATCAAGCGTTTCGGTTAACGATAAACATGAACACAGCCACCAGCGGAATTAAACAAAATAGTGCCTTCTCCATTCAATGTCGGGTGGTTTATGCACTGATTATGCGTGAGGTAAAATCACGTTATGGTCGTCGTCAGCTGGGATTTTTGTGGGCTTTGCTGGAGCCTCTGCTGTTTATATCGATATTCATTGGAATCTTTCATCTGATGGGGCGAAACAGCCAGGCCGGTATCGCGACACCGTTGTTTTTTGTTACTGGTTTCTCACCGTTTTTTATGTTCAGAGATCTGTTTCCACAGGTAGCGGCGTGTGCAAAGGGCAATCTGGCCTTGCTTATGTTTCCGCAAGTGTCCCGAACTGATGTTTTATTGTCGACAGTTATTCTCACTGCATTGCTGTCTTTAGCGGTAATGGGTTTGCTACTGGTGCTTTGCTATGCAGCGGGTTACGAGTTTCAAATACAACGTCCCTTGCAGGTTCTGGGGTCGTTAGGGCTAATGATTGCTCTCGGGACTGGAATTGGTCTGGTTGTGGGCGCATTTACGATCAGGTATGAATTTGTCGCTTCTATCGCCGGTGCGTTTCTGGGCAGGCCTTTGTTTATATCCTCGGGGTTGTTTTTTACCGCTGATGTTATTCCGGCCAAGTTAAGGGTATACCTTTTATATAACCCGATCTTGCATTGCATTGAATCGATTCGTTCGGGGATGTTTGCAAGTTTTGAAAGTCGCTACGTTGATCTGCCCTATGTGATTTATTTTGCACTAATTCTAAACACCTTCGGCCTGATGTTGCTGGGTGTGTTTGATCGGCAGCGTACCTGATGATCTCGCTTGAGGCGGTGTCCAAATCCTATAAGGTCGGTTACAAAACAAACCGGGTTCTGGATAATATTTCTTTTACGTTTCCGCATTTAAAAAGCGTGGGGATTCTTGGTGCTAACGGGGCCGGAAAAAGTACGCTTATAAGAATTATCGGTGGTGCTGAAAAACCGGATAGCGGCCGTGTGATCCGTACCAGTCGCTTGTCGTGGCCAATGGGTTATTCCGGCGGTTTTCAAGCCAATCTGACTGGCAGGGAAAATGCCCGATTTGTCGCCCGCATTTACGGGGCGGATTTTCGCGAGGTTGAAAAAAGCACAATTGAGTTTTCCGAACTTGGAAAATACTTTGATCAGCCCTTATCTACCTATTCTGCCGGTATGCGTTCGCGATTTGCGATGGCCGTCAGCTATGCGCTGGACTTTGAATATTATCTGGTCGACGAGGCGCTGGAAACCGGTGATGCCCGTTTGAAGGAGAAGTTCAGGCAGGTGTTTAAAGAAAGAAGGCAGACATCATCGGTAATTTTGGTGTCACATAACGAAAGTACCATTCGCCGCAACTGTGATTGTGCAGCCGTCCTTTCTGATGGAAAGCTACACTACTTTGAAAAACTGGATGACGCATTTTTAATGTATCGAAAAATTCTATTTAGTGAGACTGCAGCATGAACCCGGTCAGTCTCAGGGTCATCATGGCGGCGGCCGTTCCGGTTATCATGGCATTGGCCTACTTTGGTTTTATCGCGTCAGACAGATACGTGTCTGATTCGAGTGTTGTAATTCGCAGCGGTGGTGCCTCATCAGGTGGTATTTCACTGGGTGGTTTACTGCCGTTGCCGAGTGCGGGCGGTCAGGACGTTGTGGTGGTGGCTGACTATATAGCGTCCAGCGAGATGGCCCGTCATTTAAATGAAAAGTTCAATCTTGTTTCCCACTTCAGTAGCAGTGATATTGATTTTGTCTCACGTTTGTCGGAATCGGCCAGCGAGGAAGACTACTACGACTATATGCAGGATATGATTAATGTCGTCTACGAGGAAGCCAGTGAGATAGTTTCTATCAGCGTTAGAGCGTTTGATCCGAAGATCGCCCGCGACATTAATCGGGAAATTATCAACAAAAGCGAAGAGCTTATAAACCAGTTGTCCGAACGTATTGCAGAGGACTCGTTGGGGCAAGCTCAAAACGAAGTGCGGCTGGCCCTTGATAATGCCAAAAACGTCAGTGCGCGCTTGTCTGAATTTGCACTTGATAATAATGCGCTTGATCCAGGTGTCGAGACCAGTTCATTGTTTGGAGTTATTGGTGCTTTGGAGGGAAAGTTATCGGAAGCCAAAGCGCTCTATGCTGAAAAGTCTGCCTACCTTCGTGAGACGTCTGCCGAAATGCGGGCAATTAATAATCGGGTCTCTGGTTTGGAACAACAGTTGGCCGTTGAGCGCAAGCGTCTGGCCAACCCGAGTGGTAACGGTATGGGGCAGGTGCTTGGAAACTACAAGCCGCTGCTGGTCGAGGACGAGCTTGCCAGACAACGATACGCTGCGGCGCTGGCCTCTTTAGAGAAGGCTCGAACTGAGACACAACAGAAAAAGCGCTATCTGGCGACTTTTGTCAATCCGAATGTTCCGACATCGTCAACTGAGCCCGATCGGTTGATCGATGCGGTGAGCGCTATTCTGGTAACACTTCTACTCTATGCGATCTTTGCACTTTGCAGAGCCGCGGTCAGGGAGCATATTGATTTTGCCACCTAATAACATTTCTATAAACTGGCTTGTAATGATGTGGCGATTGATCGTTGCTGTTGTGATGGTAGCGCCGGCTACTCTGTATGCGCAACAGATCAGTGATGTTGCTGTGCCTGTGCCGGATAACAGCTATAGCGAGCTTCTGGAGCAACAAAGCACCGGGCAGCTGGATAAGATTCGACGCTCTGCTAAACCGTTCGGCCATTCGTTATTTAATGGTGGATTCGGTCATTCCGAGAATAATGGACTGAACGCGGATTACCTTGTCAGTACCGGAGATCGGATTTCGGTTCGTATCTGGGGGGCAACTGCGTTTGAGTCGGTACAGATCGTAGACACACAGGGGAATATCTTTATTCCGGATGTTGGTCCGGTTGCTCTTGGTGGTGTTCCCAATCGCGCGGTGAACAGCACGGTGAAGTCTGCTATTGCAAAGGTGTACACCAATGACGTGGAGGTCTACACCAATCTGCTCACCGCACAAACTGCTAGTATTTATGTGACCGGCTTTGTCCAGAAGCCCGGTAAGTACGCGGGTGTGCCATCAAGCTCTGTTCTGGATTTTATTGATAAGGCAGGCGGCATCGATGCGGATAGTGGAAGCTTTCGGCATATAGAAATACTGAGAAATTCGAAAAGGATTGCTACGGTAGATCTATACGCGTTTATTCAGGCGGGTCAGATTCCAGATGTTGTTTTCAAAGATGGTGATGCAATTGTTGTAAAGCCTCTGATGAAAACAGTGTATGCACAGGGTGAAGTATCAAAGCCGTTTCGGTTCGAATTTTCAGAGCAGGGTATAACAGGTCGGGATATTATTTCTCTGTCCGGCCCGCGACCGGGAGTAACTCATGCGGCCATTAGCCATATAAATAACGGTCAAAGTGTGTTTGAGTATGTGACGCTGGAAGAATTCGGTCGTATGGAGATTGGTGACGGGGATGTTGTCTCGTTTAAGTCCGACCTTAGCGAGAAAAATATAACAGTAAACATTGGCGGCAGTTTTAACGGGCCGTCGGCAATAACAGTAAGTCGCCGGGCAACACTTCGGCAGGTGTTGGATTTGATAGAGGTCGATCCGGCACTCAGTGCCTATGCAAGTATTTTTATAAAACGAAAAAGTATTGCAGAACGACAGAAAATATCGATTGAAGAGAGCCTTCAGCGCCTTGAGTCCGAGTTTCTGACGGCGTCATCAAGTACCGACGGTGAGTCACGTATTCGAGCGCAGGAAGCGCAATTGATTTCTGACTTCGTGCGCAAAGTGTCACGTGTCGAGCCACAGGGAACGCTGGTTGTCGTTCAAAACGGTAGCGTCGCTGACATCGTATTGCAGAATGACGACACGATCTTCATACCGCGCAAAAGTCCCAGTGTGTTGATCACCGGTGAAGTACGACTGCCGCGGGCCTTTTTGTGGGAATCAGGCAGTAGCGCGCAGGAATATATTTCCCAGGCCGGAGGGTACTCAAATAATGCCAACCGTCAATCGGTGCTGCTGGTTAAACAGGATGGGCGGGTTATTGACGCCAGTAAAGCGGCTATCGCACCGGGTGACGAATTGTTGGTTTTGCCGAAAGCACCTACCAAGAACCTTCAATTAGCAACCAGCATTACCGATATTCTTTATAAGATCGCCGTGGCGACGAAAGTCGCATTGTCCCTGTAGAGTTGCTTATTCAAGTGTTTGCGTCAGCCATTTGGTCACGTGGCACAAAATGTAAAATTGTTTAACGCATTTGGACGATTTTTAACTCTGAACGGCAAGGACATTGCGATAGTTTCGGGAGTTTGAAGTGTGATTCTCATAACAAGATCGACTTAAAACATAACGTCAGCAATTGGTAGTGCACGCTGACTTGGTGGGCCGCGGAATTACGAGAAAAAGCGGACCTGTAGTTGGAGCCAGTGATTCCTGGAAAATGACCCAAAACACGTCAAAAATAAAAACAATAAAACGCGTGCTGGAACCAATGAGTCGCTTGGCGCCCAGGATAAAACCCCGTTTAAAGCCATGGAATGATATCCAGGAAAGCCACCGTGCAAACACCGGTAGCTGGATCTCCAGTGGCACTGATCCGCAGTTTCTGTGTCAGTTTCCCTATCTTGAGCTACATACCGGCTGGTACCTGATCACTATTGATATCCAGTGTACTGGCGCATTTGACGTGGCTAAATTCTATATTGATAACGGAGAAGGTTTTTCGGAATCGGACGTTATCAGCATGCCCTATCGAAGTGGGGTAATAGCAAAGAGATTTGTGAAGTTTGAACGTAAAACCGGTGGTATCCGATTTGATCCGCAGAGTACAGCCGGATCCTTTGACATCGACCGTCTTACAATAACACCGGTTACTTTTAAGTACGCCGAAGCGCGTATGCTGAGAAGACTGACACGGTGGACAGCATCGAGACTAGATGAAACCGTCAGTGGCGCCCGTGCAGCATTGCATGAGATCGCGGCTGAAAAGAATGAAGGTTATGAGCAGGTACTTAATAGCCATTACTCATCACTGTTCGTAGCACCCGTTGAAAGTCATGGCTACCAGGACTGGATCGAGTCGGTAGAGTCAGCCCGCCTGCCTACAGCGACGGACATTGCCGCCTTAAACGCGAAAGAAGACCGGCCCTTGTTATCGGTGATCATGCCGACCTGCAATACCAACCCGGAGTGGTTACAGCAGACCATCGAGTCGGTGCAGGCGCAAAGCTACGAGCATTGGCAGCTGTGTATTTCGGATGATGCATCTACTGAGCAACTAACGATCGACATGCTTGACCACATGGCGGCGATCGAACCACGTATAAAACTGAAAAAACAGCAACAACGAGTAGGTATTTCTAATAATACCAATGCTGCCCTCGAAATATCGACCGGTGACTTCTGCTTGTTTCTGGACCATGATGATCTGCTGGCCACCCATGCACTGCACGAGATGGCGAGTGTTATTGTATCGCGCGCCGATGTGAAGCTGATTTATTCTGACGAAGATAAGCTTAACGAGACTGGCAAAAGGGTAGAGCCGCATTTTAAGCCTGATTGGAACCCCGATCTGTTGCTTGCGCAAAATTACATCTGTCACCTTACAGCGATCAAACGTGAAGTGCTGGATGAAATCGGCTACTGCCGTGCTGCTTATGAGGGAGCACAGGATCATGATCTGTTGCTGCGTGTTGCAAACGTTATAGAGCAGCAGAACGTGCAGCATATACCGCAAATTCTGTATCACTGGCGAATGGCTCCGGATTCAACCGCCGCGACGGCGAGTGCCAAGAACTATTCCACCGAAAATGGTGTTGCAGCAGTTGCCGATTATCTTAAAAGCCGTGGGGAAGAGGCAATTGTCTCTGCGGGAAAATTCCCTAATACGTACCGGGTACATCGAAAGTTATCTGTGCCTGCCCCGATGGTGTCGATCATTATACCTACCCGGGACCAGGTTGATATTCTGACGCAATGCATAGACAGCGTAATCGAGCGTACCGAGTATGATAACTACGAAATAATAGTGGTGAATAACCGCTCCGAAAAACAAGAGACGCTTGATTACTTTGCTCAATTGCGGCGCATCAAGAATATCCGTGTGTTGTCATTTGATCAGGGATTTAATTATTCGGCAATAAACAATTTTGCTGTTGAGCATGCTAACGGAAGTGTTATCACGTTGCTTAATAACGATATCGAGGTGATTTCACCCGAGTGGTTGACTGAAATGGTCAGTCATGCGATTCGACCGTCGGTCGGTTGTGTGGGTGCCAAATTATTGTACAAAAATAATATGGTGCAACACGCTGGTGTGATTCTTGGTATAGGAGGCGTGGCTGGACATGCGCATAAATACTTCGACTCTGAATCAGCAGGCTATTTTTCAAGGCTGCATTTGACTCAGAACATGTCGGCGGTAACTGCTGCCTGTCTCACCGTCGAAAAAGAAATCTACGAGGCCGCGGGTGGCCTGAACGACAGTGATTTAAAAGTGGCATTTAATGATGTGGACTTTTGTTTAAGGGTGCGGGCGCTTGGGTTGAATAACCTTTGGACTCCCTATGCCTTGTTGTATCACCATGAGTCCATCAGTCGCGGACAGGAAGATACACACGAAAAGCAGGTACGCTTCACGAGTGAGGCGGAGTTCATGCAAAAGAGATGGGGTAATAGCTTGGTCACCGATCCGGCCTACAACTGTAATTTGACTAGAAAGCGAGAAGATTTCTCGCTTGCTGCCTAGGCGTTTTTGAATGGGCATGCGTTTTCCAGTGATCTATTTGCATATTCCCAAGACAGCGGGAACCAGCTTTCGCATCAGCGCCGAGCATTACTTCGGACCGTGGAATGTTCTGAACGACTATGGTGAAAAATCCCCGAATACCTCAGAGGACATCATAAGTAGTTTCTACAGTAAAAAAGATCTTGATACCCTGAGTGATAAAGGACTGCAAAAACGTTTTTTGACAGGGCATTTCTCGTTAGAGAAATATCAGGAGGTTTTTCCTGAATCACCGATTGTCACGTTTTTCCGTAACCCGGTGGATCGAGTGATTTCGGAGTTCGTACACTTCGTCAACCATCACCAGTATCAGGGTAGTTTGTCGGACTTTTACCGCTCGAAGCAATTTCAAAATCGTCAGGCCAGGGCGTTGTCTGGTGCGCAACCCACTGATCTGGACTATTTCGGTATCACCGAGAACTATGAAGCGAGCCTCACCGGCTTTAATCAACGCTACGGTACAAACTTTCCGATGGCGGTACTGAATCAGGGACAATACGAAGGCGGAATTCAGGACCTTGCGAAGCCTGAGGAATTGGAAGAGATCAGAGAGATCAATCACCTGGATGAAGAGGTTTACCGTTCCGCGCTGGCCCACTTCGAAGCACAGCTCGACAAGCCCAGATCACTGCTGTCCCCGGTTGAACGATACTGTGGTTCTCTGGGTGGAGTAAAAGATGAAAAAATATTTGGCTGGACACTGGACCGGGAATCGGAAAAGCCGGCAGAAATTTGTGTCACGGTGAATGGTGAGGAACGTTATACGCAGGTTGCGGATCTGTTTCGTGAGGATATACGCCGTAAAGGTATTCACGTTTCGGGCAACTGTGGTTTTGAAATTCCCCTTGTGTCGTTAGGGCAGGTTGTGCCGGGGGATCGTATATCTGTGGTCTCTGCGGATAAGAAATTTGAACTTGGCAACAGCCCGCTGACGTTCGCGGCCTGATTTGTCGCAGGCTTGTCTGCCTGAGAATCGAATTTGGTTCAATTCTAGCTAGTGGAACCCACTTCTTTCCTGACTGCGCGCGTGCATATACTTTACGTTACTGATACCAGGCATGGCCACCAGGGCTGGCTTGATCCTTCGGCCAGGCATCGGGTATATCATTACGCCGACGGCCTTGCCGCAGCAGGGTATCGAGTACAGGTGGCTCATATTGAAAGTGTCACTGCAACACTCGCTAATAGTGTTGACCACGTTATTTTTCACCGTCCTAAGTTAACCAGTCGGTTTGTTACCGCCTTCGAGACCTGCCGT
Source organism: Laminaria ephemera (assembly GCA_036873875.1). Classification (NCBI taxonomy): domain Eukaryota; class Phaeophyceae; order Laminariales; family Laminariaceae; genus Laminaria; species Laminaria ephemera. Next base: position 76,061 of record JAYJMJ010284437.1, read on the forward strand.
CGATCCCGCGCGACATTGCATGCGGATTATGATGACCTGATCTTCGATTCTGAATTTGCCCAACATAGCCCGCTGTATCTGAACGGAAACAGGCCGCTGTCAAAGGTGGTCGATTATTTCGAGCATAACCAGCAAGCGGCAGAACGATTTGATCACTTTGTGGTTTCGACTCGCTACCTGGCAGATCATCTGAAAAAAAAGCGCCCACAGGCATTGGTAACAACCTTACCGAATTCTTTGCCACGACTCTTTAATCCACCAGTGAAGCAATCAATAAAGAATGATATTTTTACCGTCGGGTACTTTCCCGGAAGCAACAGCCATGGTCATGATTTGAATATGATCACTGATGCGCTGGTTGAATTTCAGTCGCGAAATCCGAAAAGTCGGATGGTCATTGCCGGGCAATTTAATATCGAAGATATAAAGTCACCGGGTCTCGTTGTCGAACAATTGCCCTATATGGACTACGACAAGTATCTGGGGTTGTTATCCAAAGTAGACGTTTCCATAGCACCGCTGGAAGCGAATCCGTTTAATCTGGCGAAATCTGCTGTGAAGTTAATTGAATCTGTTGCGGTGTCTACACCCATTCTGGTTTCATCTAATCCTGATATGGAAGATCACAGCAATAGCCTGAGTACCATTGTAAAGACTTCTGCGGATTGGGCGCAGGCGTTGGAGGCGGCAGTGGCAAACGACGACGGTAGAGACGGGCGATCGGATATCACCGGGGCAAGTCAGTATAGTGTTAGTAGTCGGTTGCCGATATTGGAAGACCATCTGCGATGCGCAGCGTAAGTCTTTTGAGTAGGCAACAGGATTCAACGGCCTGGCAGAATCACCAGATTACCTCTATCGCGAAAGCGGTTCAGGATCTGGTTGATGAATCCGGCGCTGTGTTTAACCAGAGCGTTGAGCCGTTATTTCCCGGATCATTTTTGTGTAATCAGATAATGGTGCTGTGGAGTAAGGGACAAACTGATATCACAAGCTATCCCCTACAAGAGTTGTGTCTTAACACTACTTATGGAGCATTGTCGTCTCGGGCGGAAATTCCCGTAGATTCCTATATTCTGATTGACGGTGATTGCTCCAGCGTCGAATCTAACGTGTACCTGACTGAAAGCATCCAGAGAAATATCGAGGGCGTAAAAACTCTTGTGGTTCTTAATAGAACCTGTCTTGAGCACTTGCAGTCTGAATTCGATACCCGTGAGTTTGAAATTCAACTGCTTCTACCTGAATGGAATAATCCGGAGCAATTGATTTCGATTTATCGTCATGCCGCACACTGTATTTTCATCGACAACCACCGTGCCGTTGATGCAGCCCTGTCAGGTTGTCAGTTAACACTGATTGCGACTACTGAATTTTGTCGTAGTTTAAGCTCTAGCGCACTTTGGCAATTCTTGAGTCATTATCCGGATTGTTTGTTGTCGGGCGATTTGTCCGCGCAGAACGGTAATAGGGATGTTGCGTTTCAAATCATAAGGAATAATATTGGCGATCTTCGAAAAGTGATAAACGATAGTCCGGATAGGCTGTTCGATGATTGGCTGGACGAGTACCGACTGACATCAGAAGATGATGATCTGGTTATTCCAATCGATGGGGCGCAATGGAATCCGATCTCAAAGAAGGTGATTATGGCCCGCCGTAAGTTCAGACGTAAGGCGCTGAAATTCATTGAGGATCCCAGACGTTTCTGCGCTGATTCCAATATTCCCGTGCTCAAGAGGATGGCAAAGCTCATTCCGTTGCGGGAAGTCGCCTAGCCATGTCGCAACCCGTTCTATTCAACCGATCGCGTGGACTGAATTCTGTAAAGAGTTTGTTGCGACGAACCGCTCCGATTTTTAGCGGCAACCCGGATTTTAGCCCCGGAGTAATTGACCCCGCTCAGGATCCCCTGCTGGCTTTTGAAAAAAATAGAACGTTAAAGGAAGCGGCTGCATGCCTTAGCACGCTGGCGGCGACAGGTCTGTTCAGCACTGTCTCGCTTGATCAGTTCTACGATATTTCATGCAGTGCCGATTTGTGTAAAAACAAACAGATACTTTATTATTTATCGTCTTTGTACTTACAGCTGGATGAAGCAGATAGAGTTGACCAGTTATTGATGTCGTTGGGGGTTCCTACTACTGATATGACGTGGTTTGCAGCACTGATGATTTATGCGCGTGAAAATGGCTTTGGTGTTCCCGATCTTAGTGCCAGTGATATCGCGAGTCTGGAATTTATTGAACAACGCTTGAAGGATCCTGTTTCAGTCTTGCAAGAGGTGGTTGATAATGATTACAACACCGCGATTGTCGGAAACGCACCCGGCAGTCAGTTTGAGTTTTTAGCCGATGATCTCTCCACGATTTGTTTTAATGATTATCGAAAAAACACCAGACTTAACGGTGATCCGGTATTGCATGTTGTAACGCCATCATGGGACATAGGACAGACGGAAGAAAACCTGCGGTTATTTATTACCGGCAACAGCATATTTCATCGCCGAAGCCATGTGTGGCGAAGGTTCGGTCGCGGTTGCGACTATCAGTCTGTGTCGTGTTTTCCTAAAGAACTATGGTCCGGTTTGTACCTTCGGTTGAAAGCTCCGCCTTCTGCAGGGTTGTTGATGATATCTTTTCTCGCTGATGTCGATCTCTCTGCAGATTCTTCATTATTGGTGGCAGGATTTTCAGAATCTGCTTTGACGGTAAATCATAGCTATGATCGGGTGCCGGCCTCGTCGCGACATAATTGGGACGAAGAACTGATTGTCCGCCGGGAAGCTTTGGAAAGAATACAGAATAAAATACGCACACTTCGTTGTGTAGCCTAACCACCTCACTGATCACCGCACAAATCTACCCCACCGGTTGATCACCCTCACCAGTGTGGTTGGAGTTAGTATGCGTTGCTATGGTGTTTGTGGTATTGGTTGTTGGTGCTGAATAAAATTACTAAAAATATCAATCATGGTGTTGTATTGCTGGCCATCGGCGAAACAGTTGTCTGGGCCGGTCTGCTCTACATCTTTCCAGCCTTGTTGTTGCGGTGGGAAAGCGATCTGGGTTGGTCAAAGCCACAATTAACTGGTGCTATCACTGTGGCGTTGTTGTGCTCGGCAGTTTGTTCACCGATGGCTGGTAGGTTTATAGACCGTGGCTTAGGGCCGCATGTCATGGCCGGATGTGGCTTTGTGGGTGCGATCAGTTTGTTCGGCTTGTCGTTGGTCGAAACCGTGTGGCAGTTTTATCTGTTTTGGGGGTTGATTGGTGCAACACTGGCGGGATGCCTGTACGAGCCCTGCTTTGCGTTGATTACCCGCGCGTTCGGACGTAAGGCTCGTCAAAGCATTTTATTCGTTACACTCATTGCCGGGTTTGCCAGTACATTAAGCTTTCCCGGTGCGCATGCGTTGGCGGATCTTTATGGCTGGCGGGTGACGGTCCGATGGTTTGCTGTAATTATTATTGTGATTGGGGTGCCCGCATTGTGGGTGGGGGCAAGGCGTGTTGAAGCGCAGGTTCGATCTAGCGGGAAAACGCAGGGTTTCAGTTGGTCATCTGTGCCGCGCTTACTGACGCCGGTATTTTTGAGTCTCGCGTTTTCGTTCGCTTTGCTGGCAGTGGTGCACGGCATGACGATTCATCACTTACTGCATATCCTTACTGATCGTGGATTATCACTGGGTGCTGCTGTTTTAATTGCCTCAATGGTTGGTCCTATGCAGGTTGCCGGCAGGCTCGCAATGTTAGCTGTGAATGATCGCATCAGTAATTTTTCGATTGCCTATACCTGTTTTATTGCGTTGATCCTGTCGATTGTTCTGCTGATGGCCGCAGCGCGTTTTTCAGCGTTGGCCTTTGGCTTTGTACTGTTGTTCGGTGCGGGCTATGGAATGGTTAGTGTGATACGACCGGTTGTCGCGCAGGAGGTACTGGGTGGTGCTGAATTTGGTCTGAAAACGGGTTTGCTGGCATTTTTCTACCTGATTGGATCAGCTCTGGCTCCTTATATCGGGTCAATTATTTGGAGCGCCGGCGGATATAACCTGGTGTTGTTGACGCAGATCGCCCTGGCCATGGGCGGATTGGTGTTGTTCCGACTGGTGACCTTGTCGTCATCAAAAGCTCGCTTAAAACACTGATGGCCAGACCTGTCGGGTAAGCTGAATCAGCGAGTCTCGTTTGGCTTGGTTTCTGCACGTTGCATGAGATTCATCACGCGGAAAACCTCATGTCAGCGGCGCGCAGCCCTTCTTTGATCCACCAGTACAGCAGCGTTTATACCCGTTTGCAGCAAGGCAAGCGTGAGCTGATTGGCTATGGTGCCGACCGTGTACTGGTCAATCGTTATGTTGCTGATTCTGCTGACAGTACCAATCCCTCAGATCCTGAGCCAGTACTCAATTCCATCAGTCTTGATAAGGTAACTGAAGGTGATTCAAGCGAGGAGCGTTTGCAGTTTTGTCGCGAAGCGCTGGCCGATCTTGTCGGTATGCAGGAAGAGGTTAATACGCTGCAAAAAGTGGCGCGTGAAAAAGGAATTAGTGGCGGGTTATTGACGATAGTCGGCCAGGCGTCAGTGCAGAGCCCGGAGGACAATGGTGCATCAGTAATTTCCCAATTGAACCAGCTGTTAAACCCGGGTGAAAGCACCACCGCCGACAATAGCAAACCCGCAGTAACAAGTACGGTCGATCAGGACAACATGGTTGCGGTAAACGCTGAAACAGAGGCGGCTGCTAACGACGCTATGAGCATGGACTATGAGCGTCTGACACCACTGCAAAAAATAACGGCCACGTTGGCTGAAAACAAGATGGCTGTAATTGTCGATATGGTAGTTTGTTTTTTTGCCTCTTGTCTCGCCATAAGTTTAGTTAGCTAAAGTCCCGGGCGCTAGCGTGAAGGGTTTTACACTTTCATCAGGGATTGGAAAAATCCCCAATATCGAACGCTTTCTTGGTGTTGAATCCTTGTCGCGTAATCCGGCCAGCCTGTGCGCGTCGAGTTGCAGTGGCGTCTATTCGTGGGGATCGAAACCGTACAGTGTTCATTCTGAAAAAATTGCAAATGCCAGTGGGTTACCTCATGTTCGCCTTGAAGACGGATTTGTCTGCTCTTTCGGCAATAGTTCCCGTCATCGTAAGTATTCGCTGGTCGCTGATCAGATAGGTATTTACTACGATGCTACTCAGCCATCCCGGCTCGAGAATATAATAAATGGTCTGGACGCCGATTCGTGGAAGCTAGGTAATACGGATTACATTGGCCGGGCTCAGCGCTTGATAGCAAGGCTGATAGAAAACGATATCAGTAAGTACAACACCCTGTCCAAAGTCGCTGCCGATCTTGAAGGTGTTAGCGGCTATGTGTTGGTTATTGATCAAACGATGGGTGATCAATCAGTCCGGTTGGGCGGAATGAATGCCGAGCGCTTTGCAGTCATGCTTCGAGCGGCGGTGCGAGAACATCCGCTGGAAAAAGTGTTTGTAAAAGTGCATCCAGAGGTCATGGCCGGTAGAAAGCAGGGTTATCTTGCTGATCTGGCAAATTCACTCGGTGTAAAAATGATCACCGGTGAAATACCACTAGAGCGTCTGGGCGAGTGTGCCGAGGTTTATGTTGGAACGTCTTTATACGGTATGGAGGCGTTGCTGCGTGGTGTGCCTGTGGTTTGTTATGGACAGCCATTCTATTCCGGCTGGGGGGTTACCCGTGATATACAGCCCCTTGCACGTAGAACCGCAACACGCACCGTAGCTGAAATATTTATTGCAGCCTACATACTGTATGCGAACTACATTGACCCGATCACGGCCGAGGATTGTGATTTAGAAGATATTATCGATCACATTGCTATTCAGGCGACACAACGAAAACGAATTGACAGGCGGTATACCTGTGTCGGTATTACTCCGTGGAAACGAAGGTATATCGATAAGTATCTGGTGCGTGGTGATTACCAGCATCGTCACGTCAGTGTGAAAAAAATGCTTGCTACCGAACCTTCGAATATCGGTGCCGAAAATTTACTGGTGTGGGGTAGAAAATCAGCTGACTCGCTGCTCGAAGAAAAGCTATCGCTTTTTAAGTTGACTCGTATGGAAGACGGGTTTGTACGATCAGTCGGACTTGGCAGTAATTTTACAGCGCCAAGGTCGCTGGTGATTGATGATCTTGGTATCTACTTTGATGCGACCCGCCCGTCCCGACTGGAGTACCAGTTGCAGCATCATGACTGTTCGGTCGCAGAGAAAAATCGGGCGCAGGCATTGATCGATTTATTGATTGATCAGCGAATAAGCAAGTACGTGAGTGCAAGTGCCGCCACTGAAGACAGCTCTTTCTACCGTGGCAAGAAAGCTATTCTGGTGATCGGGCAGGTGGATGGCGATGCATCCCTGAAATTTGGTACGCGCGACGTTAAATCAAACTTTGAATTGTTAGCGGCCGTGAAACAACGCAATCCGGGTCGAGTGATCGTCTATAAGCCGCACCCCGATGTTGTGAGCAGGAATCGCTCGGATGGAATTGATAACTACAATGAAATTTTGTCCATTTGCGATCATATTGAAACCAGGCTGCCGATAGACGTGGCGCTCAGACTGTGTGAAGAAATACACACAATGACTTCACTGGCCGGCCTGGAAGCACTACTTTGCGGCAAGAAGGTCGTTACATATGGTATGCCCTTTTATGCTGGATGGGGCCTGACTGAAGACGTTTGTTCTGAGGAAAGGCGTAGTCGAATCCGTACCTTACAAGAGCTTGTTTACATCAGTTACATTCTCTACCCGGCGTATCTTGATATAGCATCGGGGGAGTTTACCAGTGTGGAAAAGACTATTTCCGCGCTGATCGGTGAACGTGCGGCCATCAGTGGATCGATGACTGCGACAGGACTAAGAAAATACGTGAACATTTTTCACAATATAAGAAAAGGCCTTACCTATGCCGCGTAATGTGTTGCTGCTACAAGGGCCAGTCGGACCGTTCTTTCGCAAGTTTGCAACGCAACTTGAAGATAACGGCCATAACGTCCTAAAGGTTAATTTAAACGGTGGTGATTTCTTTTTCTATCGCCGCGGCAACTATGAGAATTTTGGCGGGTCGATAGTCACCTGGCCTTCGTGGGTCGAGTCACTGATGGTCGACCGTGAAATTGATCGAATCTATTTGTTTGGGGACTGTCGCCGGCATCACCGCCAGGCCATTGCTATCGCCAGGCGATTGGGCATTGAAGTGTATGTTTTTGAAGAAGGCTACGTTCGCCCTAACTACACCACGCTTGAGAAAGGCGGGGTTAACGGGCACTCAACCGCCTGTAAAAAGGATGAGCTGCTGACTCGTCTGGAAGCGATTAATCTGGACAAAAAAGCACCTGCTGCGCCGTCTGCCCCGGTCAGCGATGTATTCGTCAGTGCTGCGTGCAGTGCGATGAAATATTATATTGCCTCATCGGTATTGCGTTGGAAGTTTCCTGACTACGAGCACCATCGTGCTTTGCGAGTATTTTCAGAAGGATCATACTGGATACGTTCAGGGATCCGTAAGGCCTGGTACCGGTTTTCAGAGCGAAAAGTAGCGCAACGCTTGACCAGCGGTGAGGAGAACTACTTTCTGGTGCCGCTTCAGGTGCACAATGACACACAGGTGACTCAGCATTCAGACTATGGTGGCGTCGAGGAATTTATTGAACGCGTCATCATATCATTCGCCAGTGCCGCGCCTGATGGCAAGCTGGTCTTCAAGCATCATCCTTATGATCGTGGTTACAAGTCTTATAAAAGCAAGATTCGACTGTTAGCGAAAAAGCATAACGTTGTTGGTCGTGTGCACTACGTTCACGATACTGATTTGCCGCTATTGCTGCAGAACGCACGTGGTGCTGTGTTGATTAATAGTACGGTTGGTATTTCTTCGCTCTACCACCAGACTCCGGTCGTTGCGATGGGTGATGCGATATATGATGTGGCCGGGTTAACTCACCAGGGATCACTTGAGGCGTTCTGGGGTAACCCCGGTGTTGTTGATAACGATCTTTTTCTGAAGTTCCGCCAATACCTGATAAGAAACACGCAAGTGAACGGTAGCGTTTACTCGGATATCGAAGGAAGTGCCGGTGCATCCGGGATGATCTGGTCCGGTGAAATGTTTAAAACTCACATTCAGGCAACTCACCACAACGTCATTGATCTCGATGAGCATCGCAGTGAAGAGGCGGCGATGTTAGAGGCGGAAGATCGGGACAAGCTGGCTGTATAAGCCTGTGCCTGGTGGCCACCGGTTTGGTGGCCTGAGCAACAGCTGTGTTTCTATTTTGCCTTGTACTCAGTGAAGCTGACTTTGCCTTTCGCAACCAGTGTTTCCACTTGCCTAGAGATGGCGTTCTGACCAAGTGCTTTGCCAGTGGCCTTTTTAATCGCTGTGCCGCTTCGATCTTCGATCGCTGAACGCAGGTTGTCATTGCCTTCACAGATCGATACCAGTGTTGTACTTGCGTCTGAGCCACTGTAGTCACAGCGCTCACAACCGGGTGCATATACAAACACGTTTTTAGTGTTTTTACCCAGTGACCTGCTTTCGAGCCACTTCATATCTGCGCCATTCAGCTCATGTGAATTAGCGCAATGGGGGCACACCATTCTGATATCTTCCAGATGAATAATGCCAGCCAGATTTGTGGCCAGTTGTCTCTCGTTGATGGTGTCATCTGTTAGCCGGCTAATGGCTTCATCGGTATTCGGCGCTTCAAGGAAGACAACAGCCTGCTGATAATTTTCCAGAATATCAGTGAATAACGTTTTGTTTTTTGCAGAGCGCCAGTCGATATAGATTCGGTCGGCCTGTTTGGTGGCGAGTCTTGTGATGTTGCCGGGTTGGTCAATGCTCGCAAGGTTAAGCTGGTTGATGCGAGGTATTTTTTTGGTGCAGCTGTGTTCGATGGACACAATCCTGTCTTCCACGCAATTTGATTCCCCCATCAGCCCATAGTAGATCTGTTGTAGCAGTTTTGTATTAGAGCTGCAGATCAGTGTCAGCCCTTTATCAGACGTTAAAAAGTAGTCTCTTAGTTGCTGAACCTGAGTGCCGCTCAAGGCAGTTTGCTCGAGAGATTCGGGCAAACTATTTTTACCTGTAACGTTTACTGTCAGGTTGTGTCCGCAGCTTGTCGGGTAGTAAGTACATTCCAGATGGTTTGCGATTTTGTTGATATAGATTGTGAGGGTAACCTCACCATAGTCTTCACCAGACAGCGAGCTAGCAGCAGTGCGACCGTTGCTTAGTTGTTGTACTTCGGTGATAAGGTCTGCAACCAGCGTAGTTGAATCAATCCTGCTTTCATTCAGCTGTCCGTTAACACGCCTTCGAATCCGGCACACTTCAACGTCTTGTTCGAAGTGAACTTCAGTTGATCCTGATTCAAGAGTTTCCTGTATCTGCGAGTCGAGAGAAATCCGCGCGCTGGCCGATTCGTCATTACCGGCTTTTGAGTGCTGACGTAGTAGGTCGGAATTGTCTACCGTCAATTGATCGGTTTGTGGGTTTGTCTTGCGCATGTCGCGTTCGCTGTGGAGCGCCTTTCGTCTGTTGATAAAACTGTATCGGCAGGAACGCGAACGGGTGTTGGATTGTGGGGTGATAACGTGAGTCTGGATTACCTTGTTTTGAGCCCCGCTGACAGTGCGTCAGCGGGGTATCCACAAACTACTTGAAGTAGATAGGCTGCACTTCGCCGCTGGCGATTTTCTGGCGCCATATCGCCGGGCCGGTTTGATGAACCGCTTCGCCCTTGCTGTCGACTGCAACGGTCACCGGCATATCCTTGACGACAAATTCATGGATGGCCTCCATGCCCAGTTCTTCGAAAGCAATAATCCGGGCTGAGGTGATAGCCCGTGACACCAGATAAGCAGCGCCGCCGACTGCCATCAGATAGACAGACTTGTGTTTCTTTATCGCCTCGATTCCGGTGGGGCCGCGCTCGGCTTTGCCGACCATACCTAACAGGCCGGTTTCGGCAAGCATCATTTCGGTGAATTTGTCCATGCGAGTTGACGTGGTCGGGCCGGCGGGTCCTACCGCTTCATCGCGAACCGCATCGACCGGGCCTACGTAGTAAATAAGTTTGCCACGTAAATCCACAGGCAGTTCTTCGCCGCGATCCAGAATTTCCTTTATGCGTTTGTGAGCGGCATCCCGCCCGGTGAGTAAGGTGCCGGACAGCAGTAACGTTTCACCCGGCTTAAATGTCTGGGTTTCTTCAGCAGTGAGAGTGTCCAGGTTGACGCTGCGGGCGCTTGGACCGATGTCCCAGGTGATTTCCGGCCAGTCACTTAGTTGCGGGGCGCTTTGCAATGCCGGACCTGTTCCATCCAGAACGAAATGGGCGTGACGGGTGGCCGCGCAATTGGGAATCATGCTAACCGGCAAAGACGCCGCGTGAGTCGGGTAATCTGCGATTTTTACGTCAAGCACTGTTGTCAGGCCACCCAGGCCTTGCGCCCCTATGCCGAGTGCATTGACCTTTTCGAAGATTTCGAGTCGAAGTTCCTCAATTTTGTTAGACGGCCCACGTGCTTTCAGTTCGTGAATGTCTACCGGATCCATGAGAACCTGCTTTGCTAACACCGCTGATTTTTCTGCAGTCCCGCCAATACCGATTCCTAACATTCCCGGTGGACACCAGCCAGCGCCCATGGTTGGAACCGTTTTTAAAACCCAGTCAACAATACTGTCGCTCGGGTTCAGCATGACCATTTTTGATTTGTTCTCGGAGCCGCCCCCTTTGGCGGCGATGTCTATTTCGACCTTGTCGCCAGCGACGATCTCGGTGTGTATCACCGCCGGGGAGTTGTCTTTGGTGTTGGTGCGAGCACCTGCGGGATCATCGAGAATGGATGCGCGCAGTTTATTGTCCGGATGCATGTAAGCGCGACGGACGCCTTCGTTGATCATCTCGGCCGGGGTCATCGACCCTTGCCAGTTGACGTCCATGCCGACCTTGACGAAAACTGTGACAATGCCAGTGTCCTGGCAGATTGGTCTGTGGCCCTCGGCGCATAGCCTGGAGTTGATCAGGATTTGAGCCATCGCGTCCTTGGCGGGTTTGGATTCTTCACGCTCGTAGGCCGCGTGGACCGCATCGACAAAGTCCTTCGGGTGGTAGTAGGAGATAAATTGAAGCGCGTCTGCGACGCTTTCGATCAGATGATCCTGCTGTATCGTTGTCATGCCAAACCATTAATTTTAAAGTATGAAGTGTAATATAGCGCTTGTTTGTTCTCTTGGCACCATTGTGTTGCTTCCGCCAATAATTCCATTTCGGGCCTGGTTTAAGAGACCTGTGTGCTTGACTCGTATATGTGCTTGTGGATTAATAATCGTTCGAACAGAATATTGAACTTCGGACTATGACCTTCATTGGGGTAACGACAGACAAACAGGGCGGTTGGCGCTGGCGAAGCTGCCAGATTGTGCTGCACCCGTATCCTGTGTTTTCTGTATCAAGCATCATTGCTCCAACCCATGAGTCCCGTTATGAATTTCAACCAAGGTTCCAGTCATACCCGTCAGAATTCTGCTGCTAGGCCGCCGCACAATCCGGCGTTGACCGAAAAACGCGAAATACTGACGCGTGAAATATTGGCTGACCTCGATACCCCGTTATCTACCTATTTAAAAGTCGCCAACAAACCAAACACTTATCTGTTCGAGTCCGTTACCGGTGGTGACAAGTGGGGACGCTATTCAATCATTGGTCTGCCATGTTCCGAAAAGATATCGGTGCGTGGCTATCAGGTATTGCATGAGAATGCAGACGAAGTGTTGTTCAACGAGACAGTTGACAACCCGCTGGAGTGGATAGAAGAGTTCCAATCTCGATTTGAAGTTGCCGAAGTTGCCGGGCAGCCACGATTCGTTGGTGGTCTGGTCGGGTATTTTGGCTACGACACAATCCGCTACATAGAACCGCGACTGGCAGACACAGATCTAGTCGATCCCCTCGACACACCTGATATTTGTCTGATGGTGTCAAGCGAGGTGGTCGTGTTTGACAATATATCCGGCAAGTTAATCATCGTTGTACACGTCGAGCCCGACGCCCGCGCGCGTGGTGAGGCACGATTGATCGAGATAGAAAATCTATTGCGTGCGCCATTGCCTGTGATGCCCAAACATAAACCGGTAACGCTTGATGAGTCAGCGTTTGTATCGCACTTTGGCCAAAACAGTTTTATGGCCGGGGTCGATCGAATCAGGGATTATATAAAGGCGGGCGATTGCATGCAGGTAGTACTGTCGCAACGTATGTCTGTTAAATACAGTGCGACGTCGCTTGATCTCTATCGTGCTTTGCGAATGCTTAATCCGTCCCCTTATATGTACTACCTGGATATGGGTGATCATCAGGTGGTGGGATCGTCGCCTGAAATTCTGGTTCGACTGGATGATGGCGAAGTTACGGTCAGGCCCATAGCGGGCACTCGTCGGCGGGGTATAGACGAAGACGAAGATCTAGAGCTCGAACAAAGCCTGTTGAACGATCCCAA
>JAYJMJ010284438.1:0-28464 GCA_036873875.1 Laminaria ephemera
ATTCGAACCCGTGACTCCAACCTTAGTAGTCTTCGAGGTTAACCACTTGACCACCGGGGCGACCGATACTTCGGTGCGTTGTGGTTTTTTACCGTACTGCACTCTAACTTCGGCTCTCACCACTGCTGATGTATATGTGTGCACCCCTCAAAAACGTTCTACCAGGGCATATTCGATACGAGAAATTCACGCTCTGCTGCTCTGCTGTTGTTATTGTTGGTGTTGCTGTTGCTGCTGCTAGCATTATACTACCTCGAGTTGTCTACCAGCCACCACGTACTGATGAAAATCTCCTGCGCCGATGGTAATAAATCGCCGTACCCTCTGCTGCTGCCGGGGTAACCCTTATTTCTTGGGTCACCCTGACTATGACTACTCCGAAGGAAAGCCTTGTACATACATATATATATCATCTTGAAAGGTGATCTACTGTAGCTTTGGGAGAACGACATGAACATATTCATCCAGCGGTAGGTTGGCCGCTTGCCGCACATCAGCCGTACTCCCAACCGTGATGTCAATCATCGTGACGCCGCCGTTGTGGCATTCTGATAAATTAAGCATACGTCATTCGATAAGCAAAGTGCGACGCACCTTCGCATATTATTGAGAACACAGGCCCTTCAGGCGTCGACCGATACCTACAATAATTCCCCAAACACCCAGTTCGAAGGCAAGTCGAGAAAAGAAAACATTATATACAGAGTATTATATAGATGCGGCGCTTACTCTAATGAGCGTCGTGTATCGGCAGAGGCCACCCGGAACAATGTTCATCAACAATATTTATATAACCTGCTGTGAGCACCACCTCGAAGGAGTTGCTGGACGGCCGGCTTGGTACTTTAAATCCGAAACCGGAATGATCAAGCCGCTCGCTATGGACGCACTCGACGCTCTACACTGCTCGCGGAAGCGCGAAGCCTGACAAAAAAAACAGACAACATATTTGGTTGTCTTCCGGTTTCTTGGTTGACGGTGTCCAGGTCCCAGAGGAGAGCGTTGGCATCGTTAATCCGCCATGAACTTCACCTGAACAACGTGGTGGGGGGTGAACAATGCATGGTAAGGCAAGTCGTCGATGAAACTGAATCGGTGACACGAACATGACATATCATTTGCCAGAAGAAAATGATGCGTGGTAGTCGGAAAAGTGGTTTCGACCTGGGTTGATGGGGAAATAGACCATTCCCTGTTTCGAAAACCTAGTTAACAGTCACATAATCTAACGTCCAAGTTCAAGTACGCTTATATAGCGTAAACACAACATAACTCGAGTGGTTTCGTCGGCTTGGAACGTGTACTTTCACTATAGTTCTTGCGACGGTAGGCCGAAATCTCCGCTATAGCCCATTAGAGTCAGCGTCAGATATTCACGAGATATGGTCAATGTCACGTTGGCCGGATCGGTGGTTTGCCACCGCATGCGCCTTTCCACTGGACGAGACAATAGTAAAGCTTGTGCATCCCATATTCACTGGGCACCTAAACCCCCGTGATATACCATAAAACCTTACCGAAGTCGTAATGTGGTGGTTGTGAATTCAAATCCGATTGGGTTGAGGCATTTTGACGCTGCGTGGTAGGCGTTCGAGGATACGTTGACGGAGTAACCCTAGAACGCCTAGTACAACTATTCATTGGTTTCGATACTAGTCCGTACCAACCAATTAGCGCAAGTTCATCCAAGAGCGCGGGTGACAGGTCAGCATATATGTGTTGACTATGTGTGGCGCCGTCGACAACGAAAATTTCCGAAATAGGTTGAGGATTTTATGTTGCTTTCTGTTGTTACGTTGATATGCAGAAGGTTTGCCGTATTTGTCTGGAGTGCCTGGATGCACCCGTCGCAACATCCAAACCACCGCGTTGTATTAGCAAGGGCAGCGATTCGCAATACGATATAATTAAAAACATGAGCTGTCTCGTGGTAAATCGCAGTCTTGTGATTGGACCGGTGACTGTTCGTTTGTCCTTTAGCGCGGACGTTGGTTTGGGCTTCCAAAATGTCGTCAGCGATTTTCTGGGGTAGTGCCGAATGACCCTGACCAAGAAGAGGAGTATTAAGCGTGCGAAACCCGACTGTTCACCTTCTATTTCCCTTCATGAGGAGATACATCGAGAAGAGTGGCTGCATGTTTATGTTGTAACTGAAGCTTTGTGCCTCGGTTTATCTCGAGGAATACAAATGATCATAATTGCAGGCAATATGCTTGACCTCACGCAGTTCCCAAAGCCTCGGCAAGAAGGGAGGCCCTTTAAACCGTCCACCTGCTCGATGATTTTTGCGTACCATATGAAGCGTCCAAAAACAAAAGGTGGTGCAAAGCTACTAAGAGAGAAAACAAAACTATGGGTGGTTGCTTCACTTAGGTGGTCGTGTGTAGCAAGGACATACACTCCCATCCATCTTCCGCCTCGATGTCCCAGCAATAACAGGCCAACATCTCGGACCTTGTTCCTCGCTAGTGGCGATGCGTCTATAGACTTGATTTTGGTGCTTGCTTGACGATCAACATCCCATATCCCACAGCTAACACCTTTTTCGTCACACAGTGGTAGTTTACACGAACCACGCCTTGGCCTTTCCGAGACTATGACGAACGATCAACCTGGTAGGTTTTTTGGAGAATACGAGCCTAGCTGCGTATGCAACACGTATAAAACAAACTCTATAACTCCCGCGACGCTCCTCCGTGATGTCCAGCCATTCGTCATCGTCGCCGTCCAAAACCAAATTGAACTCCTCGGTTTCGTCGGTGCAGAGATAGAAGGTCTGGTAAATAAGTGACCATCCGCTGGCCACGAATTTGCCGTGGTAATTACCGTTATCGTACACGTCCAGCGTCCAGGTAACCGAATCCCCCTTGCCAAACACGATACGCACCTTGAGAATGTACTGGGGTTCCTCGAAGGAGTACGTGATGCAGGAATCGTCTCCCTGGCACGACCAGCGAGAGGTCGACGAGTGACTTCCGTCCCGAGTGTTTTCGGGTAGGCAGCCGTCCGGGTCGCAACCGCCATCATCAGCATCACGCTTGTCGTAATCAATGGCATCCACGTCTTCACGCCTGCCTCGACGAGAGCTGGAGTGGGGGGTGGTGTGCTACGAGTGGTGACGCTTGAGAGTGGATGGTGATGAAACTACCGTATCGCGTAGATAAATACTCTCCGTTCGGTGCTCATCGGGAGTGTTTATCGTGACGAATCAGGGTGGTGTATCGTTTTGCAATAGCGTTGATGTGCGAGTGTAATGAACCTTCAAGAGCTGTGTCGTGCAAGCACACAACATTTTCGTCATTGAATTATGTGGAGAGTCAGTGCGTTTACGATACATGTCTGGAGACCACAGGCAGCATAGGTGTTCACCCGCAGAACGGCATGTCCTCATCGAAATTCATGCCAGTAGTGTGTATCACTGCTGCAGATTATCCTATTCCAATCGTGTTCTCTAAACGCATACAATAGGAACAAGGTCAATAAACAAGTTACCCGGCGAAGGTCCAGTAACTTCGAATATTGTGTGCGTCCAGTGTGGTTTGTACCAAATAGTTCACGACCACCATCTTATTTTATCGTGTCATCTCAGCCACTCGCCGCCAATGCACTCTTGCTGACCTCGCGGCTGTCATGGATCAACGTCGAATGTTTGGGATATCGTCGGCTTGCATGGCTTGATGCGCGTGTCTTGCTATACGCTGAAAGCCGGGAAATACGTACCGCTACAAAGGTGATGTGAGAACGCAACGCATGCGATCCGTATGAGCTGCTTTCTGTTCCGAACAGCTGCATCGGCACTCTTTTACGTGACGTCGACTCTTCATCCCTTCGCCTTGATGACAGGGATTACACGAGACGTTCTTTTCGCGAACGAGATGAGCCCAGGGAGAGACCACATCATGACAATATTGATATTGCTATCATACTCGCTGTTAAAAGCTCCCTCATCGAGTGCACGTGCTACGAGCGACAGACCATTGCTCGGTAGTGTGCTTGGAAAGCTGCTGCATGCATCACCGCGATGTTGATGGTCATGACACAGACGACTATCTACCGGGCTATCCTGCTGTAATGGCGCATATCGATACGCTGCAGACACAACTTTCCAATGAACGGACACAACGCAGGGAGCATATCGACACAACAACCGCTGTAAACAATACAGCGAACACCTCGAAAACCACGAAGCACTCTAATAACCAGCGTACTCGAAGTGTTCAACATCCCAAAGAAGATATACGGAAACCTAACAAACACCTTAAGCGAGAACATAAAACCCCAACACGGGGCTATTTTAATGACCAACACAATCAGCGGCGTCAACGATTTGCCGGCAATATCGTATGCATCGCAGATTCAGTGGTCCTCAGCCGTGCATTCATTATTCGTACCTGACGTAGTGCCGACGGTAACGGCGTAGATGATGGCCAAGATTGCGAAAGAGCGCATCGTGATAGAGTCTGATAGATGAGCTTGAAGTGTGCGAGGAAGGTCAGGTGATGTACTAGAGTCGAGGTAGTGAGGAGTGAGCTGGTGTGTAAGATGACGTATTTGGTAGAGGTGCGTTTACATCTAGTCGACTTCTCAAGGATCTACTCAAATTTATGTTTTAGCTTCTGACGTCCAAGCCAGCAGTGTAATGATATATCTCTGTGAGTAGTGCACAGTTTTCTGCCCGACAATGTGCACTAGATAGTTCGTTCGAAACAACAGTTGTCGAGATAATATTCTTCGGGATAATTAATGTTGGAACTTGTCAAAGATATTTTTTATGTATCGAATAGGTTTCGTGGTGGGTTCATAACTTTTGCTTTCTTAGGTGGGTTCAGAACTTACACAAAAAACGGCGGACAATGTTTGTACGCCTGGCGCTGGTGGTCCACCAGTCGAATAGAATTTTCATCTGATGCATCCCCTTGAATGATGACTATTACCACCGTTATCGATCATCCAGTTCATGATAGGCGAGAGCTGATTTGCTCAAAAATAAGTTTCGCCGTCGTTTCCACTGGGCACAATGCAGGAGCGAAGCTAGCGCGCGGTTAGCGGCTATTCATAGCGGGGCGAACTTGAAGACCATCTGTTATTTGTATAACCAGCAATCTTGTTAATCATCTATTATTCACTGGATAAGAAGCGGCTCGATTGCTATTACTTTCATGCACAGTGGGTTTGCCCACATGAAGCCAATACGTCTTCAGATCGTTCGGGAGATATGACCAGGTAAATCGGCTTCTCGCCAAAAACAACTCGATACCACCAGCTTGACGTTTGTGCCCCTAACCCGCAGATCGTGGCAACGGGAGAGGGCGTCCGCCACAAGGGGGGAGATCCCAAACTTTTGTGGCACAGGGGGATCACCCCTGCTTGGAAAGGAGGTGGATTCCCCCATATTGTGGCAAGGAGGGGGGTCCCACAGCTTGTGGCAACGGGTGGTGTCCCCAACCTTGACATAAGGCGGTCGGCCTCCCACTGTCTGCCAAGCAGTGGATGGTCCCCCATGTTATGGAGAGGGTCGGGGGGGCACCTTGTGTGAAGGCGGGGGCGTCTCCGATCTTTGGGCAAGGGGGGGGGGTCCCGCACGTTGTGGCAAGGGCGGGTTGTCCCCCCTAGGCGAGTGGAATGGGGGGTAGTCGTCAACCTTATTCCATAAGGGAGAGGTCTTTCTTCCTCTTGCCAGGCCAATTTGATTTATGGTCAATACGACATTTTATTGATATGATAGCTCTTTGAAGACATGTCTCCTGTGAACCATATGCATACTTATACATGTGCACGACAACTCGTCCGCTTCGATTTCGTGCCTCGCCACAACAAAGGCGACGGCGAACCAAACATGGGTGGACGAATATCTGTAAAACTGGTACGAAGAATGGGACTGGGTGTGTAGCCATGTGGAAGAAGATGTATTTTCCTGGTTGGCAAAGTTGTGTTTACGAAAATACTTTGTACCGGTATGTATTGGATCTTTGATGTCAAAATCAGGTGTAGAGATTCCATTAAATTACCGGCGGGCAAGACAATGGTATCGGCCGAAAGTCAGAGATGAAACTACTGAATAGTTGACACCGGTTTCTCCACACTTAGCGGCTTGTGGGCACTTGCATATACAGTATACATTCCATATGCCATTAACAGGAGTGTTTCGCTCAATGCAATCTAAACGTTTTACGATTTTTGATCGAGACCAGCAAAACGCTAAAACGTTCAATATTACCATGTTTGCCTTCCGACAATGTACCATTGATCAGCTCCAACGACGATATTTAAAACTAAACAGGCTGTAACGTGCAGGAACATTCCGCGTTTGGATGTAGGCATGTGCGCAAGGCTCGAGATTTGTTGATGACAAAACTTGAGTAAGCCCATGCTTACGCTTGGTATTATATGTAATACACACGGAGACTCCATTATGTGACCGGCGAGTACCGAGATGATATCAGGGGCACAACAAAGATGGGCCTAGTTGTTTCCCTTGAGTTCGCATCTAGTTGGTTTCTGGCTCCAACCATGTATACATAGATGTGTTGCATGCTTGATTTTTACGGAACGATGTGCGGTGATTAGGACTCCTCTCCATGCAGAACAACTGTTTACTTAATCTCTGCTCCAGAATAATTCGCAGACGATTTGAGGGTGATTGGTTACAGTTTGCCGATGACATTATGCAAGGTAGGCAACCGCAACCCTCATCTTAACAAGGTTTCAGCCTCCGATGCCATCCTACCGAACAAAACCATGCTGGATCGACATTGTCCATCGCCTTGAATGACTGTTCATCGATTCCGACAGAGCCCTCCCGCTGTAGATGTTAGACACTACTGTGTTGTGTTTCGATTGCTACAAACATCATTTTTTAGCCTGCCATAAGCAATATCAGATTGTGAGATAGCCCCAAGGGATTCGTAAAACAATTTGGAGTGAAATTATTATACACAACATGTTCGCCGAGATGAAAATTCGCAACCGTTATACCGGAAGATTGTCGGCAATCTGTGTAACTCGGGAATGGGTCACAATTTTCGACATCGACTGAATAAAACATAAATACCCACCAACACCGAGGTTGATAAATTACTTAGGGAAACATGACGATGCTCAACAATACGGGAGGGGCTTGTAATACGTTGCGCAAGTGCGATACTTGGCCGCCGGGAATAGCGAGCGAACACGAGAATGCCATTTACGAGCTGTGTTCGCCGCTCAAGTGCAAGTTCCGTTGTGAGATGTGTAGATAGTCCGTAGGTTTTAACAAATGACGAAGGTGGTAGTTGTTGCCCGCAGGAACAGCTTTCCGCACGGGTCTGCATACAAAATAGTGAGTACTCTTCCAACAGGGAAACCACCGTCTTGTCGCCTTCTTCACACACGTACTGAATAGACAATAATAACATCCGAACCAAAAATGACACATACACCGTGATCCTTGTGTGCCTGGAACAAGAAAGGCAAAAAGAAATCCATGGCTGCCATCGGTTATCATGTCACTTCGGCTTCCACACCCACGAGACCTTTGTTTGCATCGCTGGTAGTGTTTGACCGGCCTAAAATATTGCGGATAACGTTGGCAGGCATGGTTTGATATATTATATTTGCAGTATCCTGAAAGTAGGGAGAGACATACGGCATCAAGCACCATGTTTTACGTCGGAAGTGCCTTCGATTGTTGACAGCTGCATCGGTGCCGCGATACTGACGGGTGACCGGGACTCCCCCCTTCTGTCGACATAGTAGAAGGTGGGCAAAAGGCCGACCTTCTGAGAACCTTCTAGAAAGTCAGCTATGACCCAAAATTCACAGTACGTCGGCAAATTCCAAACGGCACCGTTTGGAAGCACCTTTTCGAACGACAAAAACCACGCCAAGGTCACAGAACGTGGAACAATCCGCAAGTTTTGTGGTATTTGACGTTCGAGAAGGTGCTCAGAAGGTCGGCCTTTTGTCCACCTTCCACTCTGTCGGCAGAAGGGGGGGGTTTCGTCCACCCGTGTGAGCATTGGCGTTTCCTCTGTTCTACCTTATGACAGGGACTGAACGACATCTACACAGCACGATCGAGGTGGACCCTGCAAGGTACCCCATCCTGATTAGGTTTGTGACGTTAATAATGGTCTCCGTTGGAGCCTGTCTCATCGTGTGCACGCGCTACGAAGGGATATACCTCTGATTGGCAATGTACCTGAATGCCACCTCAACGCATCGCGGCCATGTCGCCAGTTCTGACAAACGCGGCAATCTACTGCTCTAGACGCAAGGCACGGAAGAGGGGCACCAATCATTTTCGCTTGAGAACATCGACACCTCCAAAACCTGTTTCTGTTAAAATCGAAAGTACGGTCTAAGGAACAATACCACACCCTGGGTATACAACGATATATTTGTTACAACACAATTGGCACTCCAACGATTTTGGGAAGTTCTTAAGTCGAGAAATCCCTACAGACAGAGATGATATCGCCAAAGCGTGCTACCTCTATACTAGCACGAGTCTCTACCCTACCGCACCCTACAGTAGCATGTGAGTACATTTCACACACAACGTCTCTGTAGAAGGAACGTGTCCGTAGAAGGACGCGCAGCAAGGAATATGTCGACGTTGCACCTACCGGTACACGGTATCGTCGATGAAATGGAAACAACCAAACTGTATCATACCGTGCTCACCCAGAATGTATGACTTTCCAACCCCGAGCAACGACCAGGTATGCCTTTGTAATCCAGTGAAGCATGCATACAAACTACGAAGTCGGGGCGGCATGAAATGACAACACACTCCGCGTCGCCATCAACCTACAGTAGCAAACATCAATGTTTGCACATCACGTACCTGGTGCAGTGTACTGCTGCCAGTCCTACAAAATTCTTACCTGAGGTAGTGCCGACGGTGGCAGCGTAGATGATGGCCAGGATAGTGAACAAGCGCATGGTGATGGAGACTGGTATAAGGGTGATAAGCGTGGGAGTCATCTTTGGTGTTGCTGAGGAGAGATGGAGGGAGGAGTGAGTTGGTGCAGGCTAGCTAAGGTTGTTTGTGAAGGTGACTTAACTTTTGGTATAAGTTTCAACGACGGAATATTTGTTTTTGTTTCGGTCCGACATGCGGTGTCAAGACAGCTGGATGATGATTCATACCCGGTACTACTTTTCGGGATAACTGGTTGTGGATATCTCCGAAATATTGGTGCCTCGAGATACTTTCATCATTTGTTCAGATATAATGCACTAATGGCGGACGATGTATGTGTACTGGCCGCGCTGGTGGTCTACAAGTCAAAGCGGCACATCCGCTACCGACAACTTCTTGACTGAAAAGGTATTCAACTTTGAACAAGTTCCATCGTCTTCAGGACTGTGCACATCGCGAGGGAAAAATAAGTATGCAGAAATCGGCAATTACAGGGCGACGGAAACGAGATTCTGGAGTGTAAACAGCTTTTCGCCTTGGTTAATTTTTCATACGACCACATGTTCATAGATCCCTGGTACAAAGCAGTTGCATGAACATTGCGGTAATTTATGTTGCAAAATTTTTGAACAGCCTAAAGACTAACGATCATTATTGGTTTTGTTCTTTATAGCTCTAGTACCTAATAATACGTTTGTTTTTTCATTTTTTGGAGCAGGTAACATATATACCAGGTGTACTTGACCTCAGCACAAACGGTTGAAAGGACTTTGATATCGAAATCTGGCACCAACGAAGGAAATACATATCATGAGTCTTATTTGACGACCGCAATTATGCGGGCATCACCGCGATGCAGCGTATCACAGCACGCACTCTAGTTATATTATATACGATTTGCAAGCAACGACGTGAGTGAAGAGTTAAGGCATGCCATGTTCACTCCCATGCGGATGCTAAGTCAAGCACCTCGAATATTGCATGTGATGTGTCACCATCCCGTAGGGTTGACGTCAGGCTATCGAGTAGTGTGTATGTGGAAGAACCTCCGATAGGGGCATGGGTCTCGCCTCACAAACAAAAGTTAAGGTTAAAAACGTTTGTTAACATTCTATTACGGGGGAACATAGTAATTAGGACCAAAAATATATGGTTAGTAAAAACAGTGGAATATATAGGTCTTGGTGTACATCGTGGGTCCTGATTACTACGGTCCTCCGCAATAGGGCACGACGGAATTTTCATCGGAAAAATTTCATGTGCAAAAAACGAAGTTTCGTACACATGGATGGATATCGACGAAAGTAGACTCCGCTGGGTTCCACGGCATAACACTACAGCAGTGAGGGCGAACAAAGGTTGTGCGTATGCATGTATAAATCGCATATGCGATCAAGATACATAGTTAATAATTGTGTGCATACAGAGGATTTATTGTCCTCCTTTTTGGCGGAATCTGGTTACCCCGACGATATGTTCTTGATATATACCGGAGTTAGACACTAGGTTCTGTGGCAGTATATTTTATTTTATTTTTTGCTCATCCCATTTATTATCATACATCTTTTTTCTTTCTCCGTCTCCCTCCCTAGTCGTATCCCAGACCCGGGGTCACTCGCTCTTCTCCCCCCTCCCCACTGCGGTAAGGGCCTTGATTTTTATCGCGAGTGGAATTCAACATTTTCTTCCAACGTCGACTCGGGTCGAATTGTGCTTACCACGCTACGAAGCGCTCTCGGCAGTTGGTGTCTCAGAAATAAAAATCTCTATACCGAGATTCGAACCCTGACTCCAACCTTAGTAGTCTTCGAGGACAACCACTTGGCCACCGGGGCGACCGGCATGGTGTGGTTATATTAAGCTGGATGAGTGGAACAGTACAGAGAAGGCTGGTTGGTGCCGTTTCGTCGTTTCGTTCCCCTCTACGTATCACATTCATCGTCCTGTAGCAGCTGGTGGGCGCCTATCTGTACGGTATAAATTTCTCGCCCTTACCAGGTACGTTTCGTTCAGTTAATTTTGATCGTGTTTCAGATATACCACGTGTTTCCCAACACGCCATGAAACGAAGTAATTATACCTGGTATGCATCGTGTGGCATCTGACAGCTGCATGAGCTTCGACGACGATCCGCCATAACCCCCCGATCTCTTACAGTGCTGCCGAAGTCGTTTTGAGTGTGTATTAACGAATGTGGATGAAGTTCGTTCTATATGTTGGCATCATTCGATCGCGCTGATATAGATACGTAGTCGATTATAACTGTGATACATACGGTCTCTGGGGCGTGGTGAGTGTGTAGAAAGTTGATATCAGTATATTAATTATAACATACTTTTGATTTAGCTAGTTGGTACCCTTTCTCCCCTGTTCGCAGCTTGTGCACAGCTGTGTATATTCCTTGCCCGTATATTTGGTTCGGTTTGTGTTGAAGTTTATCAACATACCCCTCGATACGTAGAAACATGCACACAACATATTACCTTCATAAGATATATTTTATGAAGAAACTGTTTAATGGCAAAGGGCTAGATTGCGTCGATTAATCACAATAAGGCGATAGCAACGCCGACCTACAAAATATGTCTGGTTTAGCCTATGATGTCGCCACGTCGAACCAGGCCATATACTCCAATGACATCGGGTATGACGTTGGATATCTGTTTACCAACAGGGAAGCGATGCCCGCGCTGTCCTCATCCAATGGTCAGTAAAGTAGTCTCCCCGCCATTGTCCCGGCGCCAGTAATGTACCAATATGTCCTGATGTATTATCAACGTATATATTCCAAGTAGAGATTAGGGCCGACCCCTCCGTCCCAATAGCGGAGGGGCCATCATTTAGAGCTAGCCGAACAATGAGGCATGACTTCGCACCTGGTGTAAGTATTACTATAGCGTTACTTTCCATTTAATGCGAAAGTAAATAAACACTTGGCGGGTCCTGTTTCTATCTTTCACAAGGTTGCAGCCCTTACCCATCCGATAAAAAATTCAAAAACAGCAGCGTGTGCGGACAGCGGGTCCTATTGCAATTTTGCGTAAGGTTGCAACCCTGACCCCGCTGACCGAAAAGGCAAATCAGCATGCGCGCGCGGCGCTCAAACACTTCATCGTCTGCTGGAAGTGCCAGTGAAACAGTATCCCATTTTTGTAGCGCAATGCCAACAAGCACAAGGAAATTGCTGCCATCTCGAGATTGACCTCGGCTACGTCCGCGAATCGGCTACGTCTACTGCACGATTAGAGATTTCTCGTAATCTCCTATGTTTTGTACGATCAGCCACGCCCTTGGAACGAAGCTGGGGGTGTCCTAGAGTTAATTCTGAACTGATCGAGTTTAAATTCGGCTCACACAGGTCACGCCGGGAAAAAGTAGGTAATGTCCACCCCTGCTGTACTTTGTATAAGATGAATGTCGTGTGTTTTCCTGTTGGTATTTGTTCAAGCTCAAACACACATTATCTTGAAGTGTATCCAGACATCATAATCGTACGTTGAAGGCATATGAAAATACTGCCAGGTCGTAATCTGCACAACACATACAGCAGTGTACCTGGCACGAAGTACACATTTATTCATGCTCCGGGGTTGGGTTTGGTCCGGACTGATACGCACATTTCGTGCTTGTACTTTTTTATAGAGCTTCTAGTATCGACACCAAAACGTGTTATATGTTTCGGCGCCCGCAGCAAAAGTATGCGCAGAAAAATACAGAACGCAACACAGCGAAGTATGGCTGATATGACCAGAAACGACGTCAGATCACAAGATCTTTGTACGTACTACGTAGTACGTACCGGCAGCCAAGCCACGTAGGACGATGCTCACAGGAGGAAATAGCATATACCCTATACCGCCACCAATCGCCGCACGACACCGCCCAGACTCAACTAAGAATTACCGGCGTATAACTGTAGATACCCCTTCCTCCCTCGACGACGCGGGACTCAACCCTGCTCTCTGAGCGAGTAAAGTATACCTGGCACTTTCCTTATTTGATAATACACTGTGCTGGACTTGTGATGCAAATACAAACGAGAACACAATGCTCGTGACATATGTATTAGTAGATCAAGAGTTCCCTTCAGAGGCGTGGCATAACAATAACCAAGGCGAAAAAAGAAATATGGCCAAAATCAAGCTGGCTGAACAAGCGTGTATCTATGATATATCTTGGTATGTTCGGTTCGTGTAAGACACGGTATGCATTTAGCGCTGATGACGTGTGAGTTAATAACGGGGTGATTACAAAGAAAACAAAACCAATGAGTAGAAGGGCCGGCGAAAGCGATCAAAAGCACTCTGTGCTTTCGCTCAAGAATTCTGGATTAATTAAAAAACATATGTAGACCTCTTCGCTGTTGGGCAAAATCAAATAAAGTACGAGTGTGCCCAAAACGGCCGTGGCCGCGTGATGGGGTCATCTCACCCTCCGCACCTTTACCTCTTATGAAACCCTTCCAATATTTTATGAATGAGGACAACGCGACCCTCGACAGCCCACGTTCATTTGTCTGCTAGGCCATCTACCTCTCACACCATAAGGCGGCCCGAACTAAACGTACTTCCTAAACTACTCCGGGTTTGCGAGTGATGCGGAGACCACGTTAGCCCCTTACACTGCTTCGCATACAATTTTACATAAAAGGCCGAGACTTCCATCTTCCTGCGCAATGAATTTTCAACTGCGAAACACCTTGCGCCGCTAACTGGGTTAGGTCTCGACCACTGCGTCCTACCATAAGCCGCGACGCAGTCACCGCTTCCGTCCTAGAGATAACTTTCCAACCGCGCGACGTGGGCCTGACTGTCAGCGGCACCATCCCTGGCAGCAGGGGGTGCACGTTGAGCAATTCAAAAAGAGCTTCAAAGGCTCCCATCGACTCCCCATTTAGCTCCCTGTCGTTCAACAGCCGCGTTCGCGTAAACGTGCACCTGCTCTTTTTTATCACACTTCGACGATACTAATCTGACCCGCACTGCGGTGGTTGTTGATCTGTTTTCAAACTCAAGCTGCACTCTTCCGCGCGAAACGATTAGGCAGGCTCGCGTCAAAAACAACTCGGGGTGGACTTTCCCGTGGAAGCATGCCCACAACTCTGACACTCTGCCCAACAGAAAACATGACACTGTGACTCTTAACCACATGACTTATCCCCCGTCTTCCATACCCGCGTGCACCTGTCGCCCTTGCGATAACATAGAACACGTCAGCGGTATTCTGACCTGATATTTATTTTGATACATGCCGTGCACCCTGTCTATTCCCTTTCCCACTGCCGTACGCATGTAATCGACATCGGCGACTTCCATCCCGCCAACATATTGTGGGAGTAATTGATTGCTACTAAGTATCCTCTAACAGTAGACTTTTGATTATTATGCACTTGAAATCGGGACGCCAAGAACCCAAGCCGATCACACAGCACTTCATTGGGATTCGAAATCGTATGCCCCCACAGGTCTTTATCCTGCGCTTGTCTCTATGTTTGGCATGAGTTCCATTTTGCTAGATAGGTTTCTGAGTACTCTTCCCGACTGAACCTAGCGCGAGTGTTTCAGCTAATCGCACCACCTCTTCCTTCTGTCCTCCCTTGCTGTCCCTTGTTCCTGCAGGGGCGCGTGTGGACAGTAGACATGCACGCGCAGGGTATACTGATCAAGGGACATACAACATAATACACGCGAATCGGCTGGGTTATGCTCCGTTCCTTTGGTTGCATAATATATAGTCATCCTTGCTGATAATATATTTTGTCTGAAGTAGTGTATCAAAAATCCCTTTTCTCCGCCCCGCAATGACCTTGTCCGCAAGAACCAAACGAAGGCAACGGGAGCTACCATCCGCTAATGTGTTCTGTACGCCGGGAATGTGTTTAGCAGTGTGGTTCCAACCCCCCTTGATTTCGAGATGCCCGACCATTCTCATTTGTAAGCATGCTCGTTTGTCCCTCGCCTCCCCGCATCGACACATCCAAGATACTGCCGCCATGTTGTCACCACGCATCAGAATTTGATCCCCCTTGGCGTCCACCCGGTCTCCTACTAGTTCAAACCTCAACCACGCGGTCACGACCACGCCCAATAACTCCAACAGGTCAATCGTTATGGCACAGGTCTCTCGTCGTTCGCCTTGTCTCTTTAGTTCGGCGGTCAGTTCTTTTGTCAAGTCGTACATCCAGAATACCTTCCTATCGACGCAAAAACCACCCACTGCCTCAAAGCAAGGGTCAGACAGATAGTGCTTTTTTCCGGGTCGTTTTACGGCCGTGTAGCTGGGTGCGCTAAGCACCTCATCTTCTTGTAGTAGTTCGTGTTCAAAAGCCGACTTCCACAAGAGAAGATGAGCGTGAAACTCCCTACCGAGTCCTATTATACGGTCCTGGTTTTGGCTACCTCCTGAGTCGTGACGTCCGTTCAGCCGAAACAACCTTCAAACCAAACGCCTACCGGCCAGTACCACGTACGTGAAGTTCCACAGCTTGCCAGCCATGCCAAGCACATCCCTCACCTTCGCTTTCCTCCTGCTCTGGGGGGAATTGCTCAAACAGCAATCTCTTTATTGCTCCATTATTTTCGCGTGGAACCGAAACAACTCTCATTGTGTGAGAGTTTATGGTGAACCCAACGCGTCGTTCGTGATGTCCCAGACTGTGCTTTTCTTAGGGCTTAAATGGGGGTTACTCCAACCTCTCCCGGTCCAAACAACCACTCGTGATTCAAACCTAGATAGGCTATCGCAAATAAGGTTGTCACGTCGTAATCTGAGAGCTGTACCCTGATGAGTAGGTAGTCGTCAACATAAACGGTCGTCAACAACGTGTCTATTTTTTCGCCCCCGCTGTGCGCTCTGATTTTTGCGTCCCGCGGTATCGACGTTGGCTTTCCATCTTGGCAACGCACTACCACCGACTTGAGCCATCCATTCCTTATATTCTTGTAAATGCTGAGCTGAATCGAGCGTGGTGCTGCAGTGCGCGTGTGCGGCGGCCGCCGACATGACGCCACAGAACCCCGGTGATCCCGACCACCCGAACGTCAAATGAAAATCAATCACTACCAGATCTCCTACAACGTTTCAAAACTTGTGGGCTTTGTCTGGGTCTACTCCCACGTTCCGGAAAGCGTCGGACACGTCGGCCTTGCTCATCATTATCCTCTCTAATGGAATTTCTTTCTCAAGGTCACGAGTTCATCTAGATACTTTGGCAGCGCTTCGGCGCGCAGGCATTGGGGAACGGTGTCAGGGTCATTGTCTCTGTTTGGTCCTTCTCTCTTCTCTGCAAATCGAACGCAAGATCATTGATTGTCCGAACCTTTTGTGTCACTACAGCGCCAAGCGGAGATACGCTTATGTTGGGAATTTCGAGCGCGGCTGATCTCTGTATCACTATTAATAAGCATTGTTGGCGCCTGACATCTTGCCCGATTTTCGCCAAGATTGCCGGCAAGTGCTCGGTGACATTTCTGCGATTTCCGTACTGTAACGCGCGCTCGAGATCTGCGCCGGACGCTACTGTGTTCACCGGCACCCCCGCGGTAACTATCGTGGCCAACTCATCCACTGCTCCGATGCCTTTCAGGTCTCCGAAATATCGCTGTATGTGTACGGGGTCTATCGGCGGTGCTACCAAAGACCTTCCTATCAGTGCGCGGCTGATCTCTGTATCCCTAAGCATATTTGGCGCCTGACGTCTTCCCCGAATTTCTTCCAGATTGCCGGCAGATGCTCGGTGACTGCTGCGGTTTCCGTACTGTAACGCGTGCTCGAGATCTGCGCCGGACGCTACTGTGTTCACCGGCACCCCTGCCATGATCATCGTGACCAGCTCATCCTCTGCTGCGAGCCTTTCAGGTCTCCGAAATATCGCTGTATGTGTACGGGGTCTATCGGTAGTGCTTCGAAAGACCCTCCTATCAGTCGGGCTACGTCTCCGACGACTCCTTGCTTCTCTCGTGTCAAAGTTGTGCAAGTGTTGGCCAGCTTGTCAAGCAGGTTTTCTCTATCTTGTGAATCCAGATAATCTTTTCCGTGTTTGTCTTTTAATGCGTGCCACTCCTGTACCCTGCATTCTGCGCCTTTTCGACTGAGCGTCTCCCCGTAGGGAATCCGTGAACATGCTGAGCCGCCAATCTTCCGCGCGTCGACTGGTACAAACGTGCTAACTTCTGACTGCTGTGGTGACGACTCTGCTTGCCCTTGCCCTCGCGGCAACCCTGTCTGCCCTGCTGTGTGTATTTTTTCCGACTCTGGCCGTCGACGTGAACCCCGCCCGTACCGGTGTGCGGGAGCTGATTGCGTGTTTTCCGCTTCTGTGGGGAATCTGCTGAACTGAACGGGTGGACTGCCCTCCTGATTTTAGCCTTCTGCGCGATCGATTCTCTTTCGACTTGCGTGAAAGTGGAATATTCTTGCCCTTTGCTCCTGCTGATTTGTGCTGTGGTGTGAGAGTTCCGTACAACCGATGTTTTTATGGTCTGCGCAATAAGTTAACTTTGATCTCTGCACACACGAAGGCTGCTGTTCTGAACCTTCCCCAGCCTCGGCACTGTCCCGATTCGCCAGTAAGTGGGGTATTATGGCCCTCTGTTCTGTCTGAAAAATCGAGTTGTCACTATGCTGGTAGTTTGAACTCTCTCTAAAATACCCTTTTTCTAGTGCACCCTTCTTCTGTTCTACGACTCGTGCATGCATTGTGCGGAGCGGAATCGCCGATATTTGGGTTGATCTGTCTTTCTGTTACGACGCACGCGATGGGACACTAACTGTTCGAGGAGGACTAATTGCTTGCCCTCGTATATTTTCTGACATCAGTTCATGTTCGTTCTCGGGGCGGGGGACCGACAGTGGGATTCTGTTATGCATGCTTGAGTGGATCAATTGACCTTGCCTGCTACTCCCCTGTGCACCCTCGTAACTGCATTTTTCTTCCTGCCGCCACGACTATTCCCGATGCTCTGCATCAAATGTTCTGCTGCACAATGCACTGCATCTGCCTCTCGAATACTGACTCTCACCATGAAACAGGGCCGGCGACACCGACCCGGGTGTGGGTGCGTTTTGAAGTCCCACGGACCTCCGCGTCTG
This sequence comes from Laminaria ephemera, assembly GCA_036873875.1. NCBI lineage: Eukaryota > Phaeophyceae > Laminariales > Laminariaceae > Laminaria > Laminaria ephemera. Next base: position 17,996 of record JAYJMJ010284438.1, read on the forward strand.
CGAAGTCGCTCCTATCTTCTCTCGCCCCTGCCCCCCCCTCGATTGGCCCTGCCTGATTGAAGAGTGCGTAGTGTCAACTGTTTCCACCGTTCCCCCGTGCACCTCCGCCCCTGCCGCCGGGCACGTGGCTCCTGCTAAAACGCACGACGCTCGGCCGCGACTCTCCTGCTCCGCCATTTCCTGCGCGCCGGCCCCCCCCCCTGCGACTGCTGCCATTTGTGGCTGCCGCTGTTGCGTCGGCGGCGGTGGCGGCGGCGGCGGCGGCAGCGCTTGCTGCTTCTGCTGCTTCTGCTGCTTCTGCTTGTGCTGCGCGGCTGTGCCGGCGACCTGGTCGTGCGCAAACGTACTAATTGTCCTCTCGCATCGAACGCCGCGCCACGCGTATTGACACACCCCGGCTGGCGTCTTCCATTGCTGCATTCGAGCATTGAAGGGGGTGACCCCCCTCCCCCCCTCCTGCTCGACCCTGCGCGGGAGCTGCCCGCTGTCCTCCAGCGCACGGGGGGCCATTCCTCTTCACCCCGCTCACGACTGCTGCTTTCGGCTCCCATTGAAGCTTGCGCTCCGCGAGGCTAGATCCGTAGCTCTCCTCCACCAACGCCCTCAATTTGTTGAAGGTGGGTGTGACCATGGCGTTCCCTGTTCCGCCGGGTGGAGCGGCGTAGGTGTGTTTCCTGTACAGCTCAAATTTCTGCACCGCCATCGCTTTCATGCCTTCGTGCAGGCCGATGTTCATAAATTGAAGCAGCAGCTGCCGCACCTTCACCTAGGGCTCCGCCAGAGCGTTGTAAGGACGGCGTAGGTACATCTCCACCAGCTTGTAGACCTGCTCCAACTCCGAAGGTAATGTAACGACCCTCTGCTTTCAGACGGCCGGGGCGCCCTCCATCCCGTGCCCGAGGGTTTCCATAAGGACAGCTACGAAAATAGCAACAAATTGCACTTCGGCTGGCATTGCCGTCGGCGTCTCCCCTATTGCCGCGGTCGGGGAAGAAATCCTCGACCGCGAATTCGGACAAGGACTTTAGTTAGTTGACGATGTCATCGGAAACGTGGGCCACCTCGTCGAGCTCAATGGGCAAAACTCGTCTATTTATTTCTTGCGAAACGTTGAAGACGCTGCGGCCAACGACCAATTTTGGTCTCTTTTTCGCCCGCCACGAGATCAGCCGCCTGCTTGGCGTTTGCATTGACTCCAGCGGAGACCGCGGCCTGCTGGATTGCGTCTTTTGGCGCTGGGGCTATGTTGTGGGCCCCGCCTGCGAGCTGAACAGCTACCTGCTTGGACTGGTGTCCCGGCTGCGTCTGTTGAAGCTGCTAATGTTCATGCTATTTCCACTGCTGCTGAATCAGCGCCTGATCATTCTGGGCCGTTGTCAAGCGCCCAGCGATCGCCTGTTGACTCGCCAGCGACTGCTGCAGCAGGGCCAAGACTGCTGGGTCTGCTGCTGTAACGTCGGGGACGTTTCCCCCGCCTCTTCTTTGAGGAGCGGCCTGGTCAGGAGCGTCTGGCGCGTCCGCGTGCACCTCTCCCACCTCTATGTGCCCGTCTTCATCACCGACTGGCCCGCCCGAATTGGCGTCACCCATGCCAAAAGTCCATCAATTCTAATGGGCACACTACTGACTCCATATAATCCTGCAAAGCTACGCGCACTCTCTCCACGATGCCACAGACGACCGTCCTTAGCAAGCGCGACAGCTCTTGTGTCTCTACTCTCTGGCCATCGTATTGTTTCCACTCGTAACTCGAGCGAATCTGTCAAACATCAGAATCCCGTCCATGCCTCCACAAACACCACTTTCCCACGGAAATGTACATATTTATTACCGAAGTGGGCCAGCCTTTAGGGGGTTTTTCGTTTTTATTCGTTCCGTTCAGTCCCTTAATTACCTAATTTTAGTATGTAAAAGTACATTTATTCATCTCTCATCATCGATTCTTCTTGGCTTTGCGGTCATGACTTCATCAGTATTGTGGAACTGGCATCCTCCGGGGCTAACGATGTCCCGGTTACGAGCTCCCAATCCCTGATGTCTGCAAGAGTCGTTTGCGGCTGATTGAGCCGATACTTGATTCTTCATTGATTTTGAGCTAGGAGATGCTAGTGGCTAGACTAAACCAAGACTGACCAAGGGGGGTGCGCGTGGCACCGACCCCGAGGCCTTCAAGGCGTTTGGTGACCCGGTTATTCAGGTTCACCAACGGCAGATCTAGTACGGATATCGGTGTCTTCGGGGTTCCCTTTCCGGAATCCAGAGGGGGGCACGATTGACCAGATGTCTCAGAGTGGCAGGATCTTCGAGACCTCAACGATCTGGTATATATCCGTATATATGCGTGTTCTACGGTCTACGATACATATGTGCTACCCTGTTCTCCACCTCGCGCCCCTCCTTATTCGCCGCACGTCCATTTTAGCTAGGTCTGGTCGTTTGGCGGTCATCTGGAAGATGATTGATTAAGGAAACAGGGTGTGGATTTATCGGAACTGAACACAACAGCTGTTATCGTGTTTGCATCCACTCCTTACAACTGTCGTGATTTTATACATGGTTTCTGGGTAAACACCGGGCCAGCGAATATGCGTACATGCTTGCGCTTGCATTCTGACACCGTATACTGGAGTTCGTTGGGGAATACCAAATATGTTCTCCACGCACAAATTCCGTTGGCCACAAGTACTGCTGGTGCGCTCCTCGTGGTTGCTGTTTGGAGAACCACGGGCAGTCGAATATTTTGCCATACAGTACGCGACACATGTTAAGAATCCAGTAGTTAAGAATCTGAGGCTGAGATTTATGGAAATTTAAGATATTTCAGGTAAGAATCTGTGCTTAATTTGAAGAGAAAATATTAATTCGAAATCGGGAGGTGCAAGGGGGTCGACAGGTAAGAATCTGCCTCACTGCACTACACACAAAAAAAAAAATTGCCCAAATATCCCCAAAGCCACATCAGCCCCCCCCAACCAAGCTGTCTCCACTCCGCAACCGTCCCCACAGGTAACATTTTTCGCCAAAAATTATCCCTGCCCCTCTACGAGCATGCAAAGACATTACAAAGTAGGGTGCGAGTACTAGGCTCGAGTAAGTACGGTAGTTTTAGATGATGATACTAAACACGCATTACATTAAACCAAAATGCCGTCTTCCGTTAAACAGTTGCTTGCATACCTCATGTTAGTATATCCACCAACCAAACCTCCAACATTCACACAAAACACCAGGTTGTCCCCGCCGTAAAAAACATATTGTATAGTTATAATAGAAATACATATTTTTGTCTTCCCCCGTTCGGTGTGTTCCCTCGGCATATCCTTCCACCTCTCAGCCATCCTCAGCCCGTAATTGCCGACGACAGTATTGCCTTCTTTCTTTCTTTTCTTGAAGTTCTTTTCAGAAGCTTCCCGGATTTCTACTGTTCTTCGTTTTCTCTCTTCTCTTTGCTACAGTTTTTTCTCCATTGTTTTTATTACTACTACTACTCTGTAGTAGTACAAAATACAGTGCAGTATCATCATGCCGTGCGATGCTCAGCCCTGTCGTGCGGTGCCGTGCGATGCCGTGCCCTGTCGTGCGGTGCTATGGGACAATGTGCCGTGCTGTGCCGTGCTGTGTGCTGTGCTGTGTTTCTCTTTCGTACATACCAGGTATTACAGTTAGTATCATACGAGGTACACCAGATATGTATGTACGTACGTACTACTTTGTTGAATAACAAAATGTACACACCCAGCTCAGATCAGCTCAGCTAGCTCAGCAGCGTAGCGCAGCGTCGTGCGGCGCAGTGCTCTGCCATGCGGTGCGGTGCTGCCCCGTGCTGTGCCGTGCTGTGTTGTGCTTTCTTGCGTACATACAGTAGTACCAGGTATAACAGGTACCAGGTACCGGTATGTACGTCGTCTACTCGGTTTTGGCTTCTTCGTTGGTTGTCCTCTTCGATGATTTTTGATTTTTGATTTTTTTTTAACTTTTTTTTGTTTTTTCGTTTTGTCCCAAATCACGCCCGAACTGCCGATCAGAACGTGGCATCGCCAGCGCGCACAGGGCCATCAGCTCTGCACAAGTATATCTTGGCAGAATCAAGTCGATAGTCGCACCAACTCATGGACCTCTTCTTTCTGATCACGTTTTGTTGTATTCTTCCTTGCGCGAGCGTATCGGTCGGCGTCAGCCGCCCGCGGAGCGGATCCTTTGTAAATATATAGAATCACTCTGGTATAAACCCTGGTGCTCCGGTCAGAAAAACAGTCAGATATGAATACCATTGACTAATACTCATAACGAAAACATTACAACCACTAACATTCAAATAAACACAACCACATCCCTGATCCCCATCATCTGTTTAGGCCCTTACCACACGGGCAGTCAATACCATCTGAACACTACCTACAACCCCCCCCCCTCCCCCTGTCCCCTCACCGGTAGTAAGCCTTTTTTTTTTCCGTCTGATTTTGTCCCTCTCTAAGAAGTTTATAGTTTCCGACGTCTTCGTATCACACTGTTGACACTGGTGCTAATAAGTACTAAGGGGAGTCGCCGACCTATAATCCTTCATGAGGACATACACACCCCGTAACACGCACGATCGGACCATCACAAACGGCTTGCAAACATGAGTTTCGAAGAAATCCTACATCTCACAGCCGTAGTGAAATTTATTTATTTAATAAAAATTATGCAACACCATTTTTCATTTTTTTTCGAATCGGCATGGTGGTTCCGGAGGGGTTTCGCCTTCAAGAGTCGAGACCAGCTGCTCTAGACAACTCTTTGGTGAAACGTGGAGTGTTAGTGAGATTAAGCGTGGGGTGGTTAGGTGGCCTGATCACACGCAAGAGTCAGGAGCTCACGAAAGAAGTGTACGACTACCGTGTGCATCTTGAACTAGACCAAAGCGTTCGTAGCATGAAACTACCGTTGGGTGCATGCAACACGGCAACAACCGCGGTGGTGGGTGCGTGGGTTTTACCAGAGCCTAACGACAAAGAGCAGGCGGGAGGTTCAATCGGAGGTGGTGGGCAGAACAATGAGCTGGGAGATTCTGGAAGAGACGGAGAAAACCCGGCAGTCAGTAGCAGGGGGAGAACATTGACGCCCAAAGAGCGTGACGTCGACCAAGTCGATCGAGTGTACAGCAGTATATAGTGCTACAGCGGTATATTGTAGGAGTCGTTGAAGGTGGGCAATATGAACTGTGAGGCCTGCCGTCCTGAAGAGCATCATTTCTAATGACTACGTTTTGAATTCTGAGTGATGGATGGATGCCATGTGGGAAAAAAATAATTATTGGCAACCGCTCAAGAAACAAATATCGCATTGAACTCGTTTGCAAAATAAGAATCCGAAAGTTAAGATCTTAGCGTTTTGCACCTCTTCGGCTAATAAAAAACTGGATTTAAGAATCTCTGCTAAAATCAGATAGGAAACAAAAATCGAGCCTTGGCCAAACTAAGAGTTTATTAACATGTGTATCGCGTACAGTAATTTTCGTGATTTGTGTGGCGTGCACGCCTGGGCTACCACGCGAAGTCGACTAAGTTGATCTCAGTGCATCGACTTGTGAATTCGATTTTTAGGTGGGACGGGGTCGCGTGGCTCCCATTCCCTGTGTGTAATTTTCGAATAAATTTGTGGCAAGACGGTGGATTTGTTGTTTTATCCTATCGTTTCGTGCTGCAGAGCATGGGCGTGGTCTGTCACGCCTCCAATAGTCCTGCTAACGTTGAGTACAACAAGTTTTGAACATGTCCCCTCCCACGTTTATCGCTCATCCCACCGGAATACAGGTTAGAGGGCACTTTGGAGCCTGGTAGACATATGTATGTGTTGACAGGTCTGGTCTTGCTACTCTCATCACCGTTGTCGACTCGTTCTACCTACAGTTGGGTCGACTGAGTTTGCCATCTGGATCGTATATATTCTTTACGCCGCGGAGCAGCTGACAAGTTGTAGCGCTGTATCAGTCGTTGTTGCTCAATCCTGGTGCAACTTTCGCCTCCGTTTCCCGAGAGAAGGAAGGGGGGGTATGGTTGACGAGGGGCCACGCGTCCATTTCCCGAAATAAGGGATTCGGGCGCGGTAGTTGGGGTTGTCGCTATTTGCAAACCTTTTGCGGTTTGATAAGCGGCGATCACTTTGTGACTTTGGGGCAGTTTGTCCGCGCGGTACTCGAGGTCGGACTCACGGCCGTACCCTCCAAGTTTCCGGCGGTACTTGTAGCTGTGGGGGCTTTTTCTGCCAGGCCCACGTTTATGATCTATTACCCTGTCTACGAAGTAATGACTCACTATTTTGTTGAGCCTCGTCTGGATTGTTCAATTCGGGTAAGGGTATCGGTTACCCTAAAGCAATTGCGTAAGTTTCTCGAATTGAGGTGCTAGCGGTGTTTCCCGTTGATGGTAGGGCGTTACGTGGGCGAGGTGGACAGACACTTCTCATGTGTCTTTTGTAAGTCTTACTCTGTACGCCAGTGGTGCTAATTGTGAGCACATGACATACGGTACTCGCCATGGTAGCCGCATTTTTGGATTGGGAACATCCGCGTCCTGCTATGGTTTGTACACAAGTACTTCCTGTCCAGGTTGGAACACTGGGTACAGTTTAAGTTTGCTGTTAGTTTCTGCCCGTTTGTCTGCACGCTCGGTTAGGTTTCGGCGTCCCAGCTCAAGAGCGATTTGCAACTTTTCCCGCGTTGTTTTTTTTATAATTGTTCGGTGTCTGCTGTTCTTCCTACGTGAGGGACACTGAGAATTATCTCGACGCAAGAGTCGAGGTTCTACCGAACAACGAGAACACTGGCGCCTCGTGCATCGTTGCCCTAACACTACGTGGTATGAGCATATTGGACGACCGGTCAAAGAGATGCCCAGTTGCTTTGGTTCATCGCGCTATCTGTTGCCAGCATGTTGTGCCATGGTGGGATGTATGCGTTCTATATTTTATTGCCCTGAGGTCGATACGGCGTCGTTCGGGTCTATTTGTATCCGAGTGTATGTTGCAACTGGTGTCACAGTATATCTCTTGTTTTCTTTCCTATTGAGTGCCTTCATTTTAGTCCAAGATCTCTCTTTGGTTGGTCAAAATGCTGATTTTTCGCTCAACTATGGCGTGAGGTACTGTTTCGGCCGTTTTAATATGTACCGGCAATAGCACCGCGGACCGTGTTGGGTGGATCATCGACGGAATGTAATTACATTTGATCCCTGCGGCTAAAGTCAACCGATATTCTCTGAAACGGCCGCTCGAGGTGTAAGTGGCCTGTCGGGAGCTTGGGTCTGTTATGTGCTGGTTTTCGTCGTTTACAAGATTGGCATTTTTCGCACCAATCTCGCTCGTCGCGGCTTATGGTCGGTTATCAATATTCAGGCGGATTTTGTCGGAAGTCGGTCTGAATGCGAGGTGTCCTCCTGACAGAATGTGGTCGTGGTAAGCGCGCGGAAATAAACCAATAAAGGCTCCTGGTACTTCCAGCTGATCGCGAAATGTGCTTCTTTTCCGAATGTGTCCCGAAACGTACGATTTGAACAACAGTCCGACTTGTACTCAATAGTGTGACATTGTCGTTTTCGTTTCTTTCTCGGGTAGTGGCGCGTCTGCGTGCTGAATGTAATCGATGTACAGCCCATACTCTGCTGCTTGTGCAGAGCAGAAATTTTGTCGGTCGACGGATATGAAAACATTTGTCGCGCTCACGAATACTGATTTCAGACTAAAAATATCTCTATCGCTGGGTACTGGTTCTAGGTTGGCCATCTTGTCGGCGGGCATTTGATGAGGTCGGGGAGTTCGCGCTGTTTGTAACTCGGGGTGGTCTGGTACATTCCGGCAAATGGGTGCGAGGGACGGCACAGCGATTTCTTGTTGATGCTCAAACGCAAACATTCATGAACGCGTGTCCGGCACGACATGTAGCTTACTGGTTATTTTGGTAGCATGGTGAAGTCATAAGACTGTATTGCGATTGCCCAGCGTGTAAAAATGTACGACGTATCTTGCATTGCGTATAGGCATCTCAGTGCCGCATTATCTGTCACACACACAGTGTCGTCCCGATAAGTAGGGCAGCCAGGGCAGTATTGCCAACACACCAGCTTAACATTCTTTGAGCGTAGCAGAGTAGTGGTGTTGTTGGCTGTCGTTAAAGCGTTGAAACAAAAGTGTGATTATTACGAAGTCATCGCATTTTTGCTGGGTGAGAAATTCTCCTGCACCTGCTTCTGAGTCGTCGACGTGTATCGCAAAGTCTTTTGAAAACTCGGGGGACCGTAGAACGCACGCCTGGGTGAGCAATTGTTTCACTGTTGTTGCGTACGCCTGGTCGTGTTCTGGGCTCCAACGTTTAGCGACCTCCTTGGCTTCCTCTTTCATCGTGAGGGCTCGTACCTGGAGTAGGTGCTATGATACCGGCTACGTTAGATATAAGCTTGCGTACACAGTTAACCATTCCTACTACTGACCGCACCTCCTTGATGGTTTTAGTTGTCGGCAGGTCAGCTTTAACTTTTTTGCGATCCTCACCGATCCGTGTTCCTTCCGCGGCAAGTATGTGTCCCAAGCATATAACTTGTGTCCCAAGTATTCAACTTCTTGGGGTCCAAACTGTACTTTCGACGGTTTCAGGGTGAGGCCGGCTGCATGCAATGCTTTGGACATGTTTTCTGGCCGTTATAGGTGGCCTTCCCAGGTCGATCAACAACATATACAGCAGTCGTCCGTATATAACAAGACACCACTTTACGGACTAAAGTGCGCGAAAGCTAATCATAGTATTCGCGACAACAGATACGGCGCGTTAGCTATACCAACGGGTAGGCGTTCGAAGACCCACTTCCCGTTCTGTGTGACAAAATCAGTCTTATCTTGTGTTCTCTGGCTGCTACTGGTATTTAATGATACGCATTTTGTACGTCGCACACAGCCAGTAGTATAGCGTGCTCCTCCGCCCTTGTCAGGATGGCTTTCAAAGTTAGGCATAGGCCATGACTTTTTGATCAGATTAATATTTATTGTCGACATGTAATCTACGCAGAACCGAGGAGTGCCGTCTGATTTTGCGACATTAGTTACTGCTGAGCCCCAGGGACTAGGGCGTTGTTCACTTATTCCATATTTTTCCATTTGGTTCACGCGCTTCTCGATAGTCTCCCGGACGCGTGGGTTTTCACGGTACGGGGTGCTTTCTACAGGTCGTGTTACCTAGCTCTTGGGGTGACAGGCATAATACGCTTCTGTATTGTGTGCATAGCTCCAGTAGTTGTGCGCATTTGCCATGTGTGAACATGGTCTCATCAAACGCTTTAGTAAGTGCTGCACGAATTTCTTTGCGTGTAGATTCCGTTGTCTTGCTGTCGGTTTGAATTGCACTGATCGTTTCGTTCAGGGCTGCTGATACGGTGCAACGTGTCCTAGATAAATGTTCCGTCTCAAGTGTACGTATTGATGGGACGGGTTCGCCGATTTGGACGACTGCTGTTTTATTAGTGGCAGACCAATGGCATCGCACACTGCTGAAAGACCAACTATCATGTTTTGAAAGGTTCGGCACAGCGGACGATTCAGTTGTCCTCGAACGTTTCGATGAGTGGTTTCGGTTGGTGCTTTCACCGACTCTACTCGTATTACCATCTCACTCTGAGGGGGGGTGCAGCGCATTTCTTTATGACTTCTGCTCCGCAGTTGTTGTTGTTGTCCTCACATTAACTCTCTTAATCAAGCCCGTGGTCACAGGACAGGCTCCAGTCGCTCTGGAGTGGAAGAATACCTCAGGAAAAATATAAAACACACCAAAAGTTGTACGCGTATAAATCATAGCTGAAGCAAGTCGAACATCGGCCAGAGAAATAAATAAAAGTGAAATCGGAAGTCAGCGTACGTACGTACGTATGAGGCCCATACTGGTACATACGTTCCAAGACTCGCAACTGAAACCGACTACAACGCGTGCCACGAAGGAAACCAAGTAATGTACAAATCCGAGGAGAAATAAACAAGTAAAAAATAAAGGAAGACAGGATGAGAAACCAGAGAAAAGAAAAGAAACCGAAGCAAGAAGCTAACACGTACGTAGGAAGATACGTAAACTCGCCAGCAGGGGGGGTGTAGCGAGGTAAAGACAACCAACGCAGCGCTACGAAAAAACACAGCTCGCGTCCGAAAAAATAAGCACATACTCGTAGAACAAAAGACAAACACGTATCACACGTAGCAGGTGAATAAATGCGTGTGCTCGCCAGCAGGGTGGTGTGGCGAACAATATCAGCCAACCGACCAGCCGGCGCTATCACTACGCATGTGTACGAATGGCCAGATGCAATTGAAAAAGAATGAATGCAAGCAAATATTGCAAGAAAAGAGAAGAGAAGAAAAGAGAAGATTAGAAAAGAGAAGAGAAGAAAAGAAAAGAAAAGAAAAGAAAAGAAAAGAAAAGAAAAGAAAAGAAAAGAAAAGAAAAGAAAAGAAAA